>WOXC01009206.1:532500-635072 GCA_011680675.1 Gymnobelideus leadbeateri
ACTATTATACACATGAAGACCTTGCAACACAGAATGTTTGTCTTTTGCCTTTGGTCCCAAAGATTGTTAATGATGGAGCTAGGCCTCACACCTGAGTTTCCTGAAGCATACCACAGCACTCTTTACACTATTATACGCTGCCACTTATCTAATAGGCTCCCAGGTTCAAAGGATTTGGGCTGGAAGGAACCTCAGAGGTCATTAGTTCAATCCCTTAATTTTATAATGGAGAAAACACAAGCCCAGAAAAATTAAATGACTTGCCTAAGGTTGTTCAAGTGGTAGGGAGCAGAACTGTGATTAGTGGCCAGGTCTTTTCACTTTGGATTCGCTGCTCTTTATATTCTACAATGCTGCCTATTAAGTAAAAAAGGGCTTGCCATATGCAAGTTCTGTGCATGCTAGGTGATGAGTATATGAAGACAAACACATAGGAAGCTGAGTCCTCAGGGAAGTTCTATTTTACCTGTAAAACTTCATTTATAAAATCATAGAATTTGGGTGTTAGAATGGGCATTGGGTATCATCAAGTCCAAACCATTAACTTAATATGGAGAGGCTATTCACAGATTAGTAGCTTAGACTTGATATGGGAACAAACTGAAACACATGTAGACTATTTGATGGTTAACAAAAGGATATTTTCTTAACCATAGTGAGAAAAGATTATTAAACAATGATATTCAGTGAGGATACACTATTGACTGAGCTCAATGCAGCTCTCCCTATGTATTGTCCACGGTAATCTATTGGTTAAGCCACAGTGGAATGCGTCATATCTTCTTGGCTTTTTTGACTTAGTTGATTACAAATAATATCAGATTAATTTGAGGCAGACAGAAGTTAAGTGATTTGCCCAAAGTGACACAGTTATTATCTGAGGCCATATTTGAACTCAGGTCTTTCTGACTTGCAACTCATTGCTTTATCTACTCTGTAGGCATGCCTTTAGAGATAGTATGAATTCTTGTGGATATTTTGCTTATTGTAATGCTGAGCCATTAATGACTACACCAAGACTTATTTAATCATTTGACCTTGCTTATTTTCTGTTTATATTTCTAATAAACTACTTTCATTTTTCTTACACAGGCAAGCTTCTAAAATAATAATTCATATTTGTATAATAATCACTCAAGAAGCACTCAGTATATTCTAGGCCCTATATCTACTAAGGTTTTTGAAGTCTTCATAAAAACTCTGAAATATCAAGCATTAGAATAATCATATAGATTCTATATGATTGTGGAATCAATAGAAATTAAGAACCTTATATTCTATGAAATTTCATAAGGTATTATATTCATTTATAATATTTTTATAATTAATTAACTTTTAGTTTTCAACTTTCACTTCCATAAGATTTTGAGTTTTAATTCCCCTCTCTCATCTCCTCTCAAGACAGCATGCAATCTGATATAGATTCTACTTATATATTCATATTAAATACACTTTCATATTACTTACGATATAAAGTAGAATTACAACTAATTGGAGGAACCAAAAGAAAGAAGAAACAAAACCAAACAACAAAAGAGGAGAACAAATAGCATGCTTCCATCTGCATTCAGATGCCAAAGTTCTTTCTCTAGATGTGGGTAGTATTTTCCATCATGAATCTTTTGGAATTGTCTTAGATCTTTGCTTTGCTGAAAAGAGCTAGGTTTTATGAAAATAAATCAACATACACTGGGGCTTTTACTGTGTGCAGTGTTCTCCTGGTTCTGCTCATTTCGCTCAACATTAATTCATATAAGTCTTTCCAGGTTTTTCTGAAGTATGTCTGCTCATCATTTCTTATAGCACAATAATATTCCATAACATTCATATACCACAACTTGTTTGGGCATTCCCCAGTTGATAGACATCACTTCAATTTCCAGCTCTTGGCCACCACAAAAGAGCTGCTATAAATATTCTTGTCCATGTTGGTTCTTTTCCCGTTTTTATGATCCCTTTGCAATACAGACCCAGAAGTGGTATTGTTGGGTCAAAGGGTATACAAAATTTTATGACCCTTTGGCCATAGTTTCAAATTGCTTTCCAGAATGGCTAGATCAATTCACAACTCGACCAACAATGCTTTAGTGTTCCAATTTTTCCACATCTTCTCCAGCATTTATTACTTTCCTGTTTTGTCAGGTTAGCCAATCTGCTAGGTGTGATGTGGCACTTCAGAGTCATTTTGATTTCCATTCTCTAATCACTAATGATTTAGAGCATTTTTTTTCATATGACTATAGATAGCTTGAGGGGCATATAAATTAAATGGTAAAGCAAGTCAGAAATTTGGCCTGCTATTTTAGAATAAAGCCTAATACTAGAATCTATACTAAAAAGAAACCTATGTGTATTGTGAGTTAATTCCCCCCAATTTTTCTGGATTTCGAACATGTTCTGCTTTCCTGGGCCATGGACAATTTGTGGAGGATATAGAAGATAAGCATAAAAATGACTCATAAATCAGAAGAAGATCATGAAACAAGACCAAAGGAACAGAATGACAGGCATGCCTTGCTTTGCAGAGTTATGCTTTTCTCGGGAAAAATACATGTAGATTAAATTTTTATTTATTTATTTATTTTTTAAACAAATACGTTATTAACTTCTGTTTTACATCATTCACTTCCGCCAGATTTTGAGTTACAATCATTTTCCCCCTGTTATTCCCCTACCCAACCTCCCAGAATAGCAGTCCCACAAGATATCGCTTCCTCCAATCTGCTCTCTCCCATACCTTCTCCCATACCCCATCGACTTTTCCATTAGAGGAAGATGAATCTTTGTGTCCCAATGCCTGCACATCTTATCTCCCAATTATAGGCAAAAGAGTATTAATAATAGTATTTATATATATATTTGAAACATTTAATGTTACGACCTCGAATTTCAGATCCATTTCCTTCCTCCCTTGTCACCCATTCCTTCTTGGGATATAAGTAATTCAGTATATGTTGTACATGTCTAGCTATGCAAAACATTATCATAGTAGATATATTGTACAAGGCTGCTTATAATTCCCTCCCACTCATCCCACCCCCCACCTGGTCCATTCCCTACATGATCCTGTCCCTCTTCTATAGTGGGTACTTCCAACCTCCCCTCACCCCAAGGATGCCCTCCCATCCATCATCCCTCCTCTCATCCCCCTTCCCCTATCCTGCTGCAGGTTGAGATATCCCATTTAGTATGTATGTCATTTTCTCCCTGAACCAAATTCAATGTGAATGTGGTTTTGCCTTTTTAGCCTTCCTTATTCTCCCTCTCCTTTGCACCCACTTCCCCTACATGAGATAGTTTACCCTACCATGTCTCTCCCCATCTCCTCTTGCCACTTTCCTCTCTCACCTCATAATTTCATCCCTTGAGTACTCTCCCTTCCCAACAAAATCAACCTATGCCCTCTATCCATATATAACTGTAACCATATACACACACATTCACATATGTATTCATATGACCACACCCCTTCTTCCATTATTTTCATAGTGAGAAAGATATCATCAGTCACAGATATTGCTTTTCCATATAGGAATGTAAATAGTTCAACTTTGATAAGTTCCTTTTGATTTCTTTTCCCTGATTACCTTCTCAGGCATCTCTTCCTTCTTGCGTCTGGATGTCAAATTTTCTATTCAACTCTGGTTTTTTCCTCAAGAATGCTTGAAAGTCCTTTATTCCACTGAATGACCATATTTTCCCCTGAAACAAAATACTCAGTTTTGCTGGGTAGGTGACCCTTGGGTTCATTCCCAGTTCCTTTGCCCTCTGGAATATCATATTCCATGCCCTTCAATCCCTCAGTGTAGAAGCTGCCAGGTCCTAGGCTATTCTGATTGTGTTTCCACAATATTGAAATTGTTTCTTCCTGGCTGCTTGTAGTATTTTCTCCTTGATCTGGGGATTCTGGAACCTGGCTATAATATTTCTGGGAGTTTTCTTTTTGGGATCTTTTTCAGGAGGTGATCTGTGGATTCTTTCAACCTCTATTCTGCCCTCTGGATCTAAAACATCAGGGCAGTTTTCCTTGAGAATTTCTTGAAGGGTGATTTCTAGGTTCTTTCCTTGATCATGGCTTTCAGGTAGTCCAATAATTTTTAAATTGTCTCTCCTGGATCTATTTTCCAGGTCAGTGGTTTTTCCCATGAGATATTTCACATTGCCTTCTAATCTTTCATTTGTTTGGATCTGCTTAACAGCATCTTGATTTCTCATAAAGTCACTAGCTTCCATTTGCTCCAGTCTAACACTGAAGGAATGAATCTCCTCAGTGAACTTTTGAGATTCTTTTTCCATCTGGCAAATTCGACTTTTTAAGGCATTCTTCTCCTCATTGCCCTTTTGGGCCTCCTTTGCCATTTGAGTTAGTCTATTTTTTAAGGTGTTGTTTTCCTCAGTCAGGCTGTTGACCCTCATTTTATACTTTTCCTGCATCCTTCTCATTTCTCTTTCTAATTTTTCCTCCACTTCTCTTATTTGATTTTTAAAGTCCTTCTTAAGGTCCTCTATGGCCTGCAACCTGCTCATGTCTTCCCCTGGGGCTTTTGGAGCAGGACTTCTGACCTCACAGTCCTTTTCCCACTCTATGCCCCCAAAATAGGAGTCTAGGGTTGCATTTTTCTGTTTCCTTGCCTTGGCATGTTGCCACTTAATTGCTTGACTTTTGGGCTTGTTGCCACACTATGGCTTTAAGGCCAGCTAGAGGAATTTTCGTCCCGAACGTGTGGGGGGCAACTTCCAGTTCTGGCAAGCTGTAAACCCACCCACAACTTCCACCCTAGATCACAATCCAGATCCAGGGAGGTTAAAGCAAGAGCGATTACCCCCCAAGACTGATCGCTGGATCTCCCCACGATTTGTAGGCTGGGAGCCGGAAATGCCTATGAAAACTACAAAATGGCGTGTCTCCTCAGCGGCTTCTAGCCCCCAGGGGAGGGAGCTGACGCATTCCCCGAATACTAGTCCCAAAGTCCATAGGACACTAACCTCTTACTTTGTCCTAGGCAAGTCTATGTTGATAATTCTGGGGTCGCCACAGTTCCTGGTGTTCTGGGGTTCCTCCAGCTGGCTGCTGGCCCTGCCGCCCTGGGGCTAAAACCTCGGCTCACGTGGACCTGGGCTCGGTTCAGCTCGGCTCCTGTGCTCTGCGGGCTCCCAGACCGCTGCGCTGGTCCTTCCTGCAGGGTGCTGGGCTGTCCTCAGCGGGAGGTTAGCTTCTCTGTGTCGTTCTGTGGGTGCTGGGGCTCCAGAAGTTTTTCAGAGTCCTTTTTTACATAGTTTGTGGAGAATCTGGGGTCAGAGAGGCTTGGACTAGCTGTTTCTACTCCGCAATCTTGGCTCCGCCCCCCGTAGATTAACTTTTTAAAATTAAATTTCATCTGAGGAGTTTGCTATTCGAATAATTTTAAGTGAATGATCACTCCTGAATTTATCTTGTGTGTAAGGCCAGATTTTGACCTAACAGGTTTATTAAGAGTAGGAATGATGTCATAGAATTTGGGAACTGTACAGAAACTTTGAGATAAATTTCATTGTAGAGGTGAAGCTCAGTGAGAGCGATTCTCTCTTAATGGCATGCTGCCAGCTGATAAAAGATCCCAAATAGGTACTTGTTTTCCTCTCTCTTGGTAAAGACAGTGCATTTTTTCACTAAAATGTGCCTTCTTACACTTATGCCAAGTAAAAGTAGACTAAAAAAGTACCTGATGGACCTCATGGATGCTATTACTTATAATAAGAATGAAAGGGACATTAACCCAGCCATTAGTATGCTGACAGAGACATGTTAAATAAATAATTGTGCCATGTATATTGTCTATAGAAACAGGTTTATGATAGCAAATGCAGATTAGCTCATTGCTTGATTTAAGAGACCTGGTCTACATACTTCACTCAGGAGGTAGAGCTGCCACTCACCTGTCCAATCCCACTACTGTCTGGCATGAGAGCTTTGATCTTCTCCATTTCGGATAAGCCAATTTGCCCTTCTTTGGTCAGCCTGATGGTCTCTTTGCTCCAGAGGGCTCATATTTTTGGGGCTGTGTTTAGTGCAGATACATGTTTGACTTAGCCCACTGCAGCTCAGAACTTCTGAGCTCAAGCAATCCATAGGTCTTAGCCTGCCCTGTAGCAGGGAATGCAGAATGTACCACTGCATCTAGCCAGATGCATTATCTTTATGTAATGAATGCAGATTACATAACAAAAAAGAAAGAAACTGTAACACATCATTTCAAGCTATAAAAATAAAATTAAACACCTATTGAATACTTATCAAGTCACAACTTGATGGCTATATTTCATGAACTAGTAGGCTACAAATCCTCCTACTATAAATGGATATTAAAAAAAAAAACAGCTTGAGAATTTAGCAATTGAACTGTGTACTGGAATTGGACCATTATCAAAAACTATTGTTTCCCAGACATATCATTGATACCCAAACATTTAAGAACAATGTTTTTCATAGATGTCTTGATGGAAGAAATGAATAATGTCCCAGTCACATGGAATGAAAACCTCTAAAAAATGTAAATACCTAAGAAAAGAAATATAAATCATGTGGGAACAAGATGATGTGAACATCATTCCTAACATTTGTTCTGCTTTTAGAGTTGTACAAAAGATGCTTTCAGTGAGCATACAGAAGATATATGTATATCCTGATACATTTATTAAATTATAAGAAAAAGTTATTTTATTCAACTGTGCAATAATCTGCAGATCATTAAATAGAAAAGAAAAATTGAAGGATAATGACTTGTCCCCAGACTGCTTCTATTTTAATTCCATTGAAAAAGATAAAAATGAGATAACAATTATAGTAGCAACAGCAGCATTAAAATAGAGCTAACATGTATAGTGCTTTAAAATGTGCGAATCACATTGCATATCATATCACTTAAAACTCACAATAAACATAGGGGTACCATATGATAGGTAGTAATCTTTTATAGAAATTGAAACTGAGGGGCGGCTAGGTGGCACAGTGAGTAGAGCGCCGACCCTGGAGTCAGAAGGACCTGAGTTCAGATCTGGCCTCAGACACTTAACACACACAAACAAAAACCTAGCTGTGTAACCTTGGGCAAGTTATTTAACCCTAATTGCCCTCCAAAAAGCAAAAAAAAAAAATTGAAACTGAGAATCACAAAGGTTAAGTGGCTTGCTCATGGTCACACAATTATTTAAGTGTCAGAAGAAGGATTTGAATCCAGGTCTTCCTGACTCCACAAGCACTACTGTCTCCATTACATTAATATAAAAGTATCCAGCTTTTATCTCCACTAAAGGCAGATTAAGAAGAATTTTGCTTAAATAGACATAAGATATAGGCATAAAAATATTTCCTGGAAGAAAATTAGTTCAAATCATGGAATAAGACATTATAGAGAAGATAAGAATTTCCTCTTCTGGAAGTTATTAAAGCCTGGGTAAGGTCTCATCTGCCTGTGCAGTGACACCACCTTAATCAATAAACAAGCATTTCTTGAGTATCTAGCATGTGTTTGCCATTGTGTTTCTGGTCCCATAATTCGTATGCTAGAAGGGGTCACAAAGATAATCTAACCCAACTAAATTCTGCAGGTGAGGGAAATGAGTTATGGGGTCAGAAAAGAAATTCACTGCTCAATCAGAACATTTTTTTCTGAACCTTTCTGAAAATATGGTAATTTTTTAATATTCGGAAGACCAATTTTCTACTAAACTTTAAAGAATCTTTGATTTGCATATATGACTTTAGACAGTCATATAACCTCTCCGTTTTCTTTTTTTTTCATCAAAAGCAATCTAAAATATCATGGAGCAATCCCAAAGCTGTGGTGACCATGTTATCTAAATTGAGGAATAAAAAATAGATACATGTTCTGGAAAAGCCTGCACCTTATTAAAAAGTATATTGTCCTTTCTTGAAATTGGAACTGTCCCAGAATATCTAGGATGTATGGTTGCAACATGCATAACTGGAATCAAGTTTACTTGTATGAGAGAAAATACCACACAGGAGTCCAACTGGTTAAATTTTACATTTTTTATCTTGTCACTGAGGGAAAAAAAAGTCATCTCTCTGGGGTGTAGTTGGTTTTAGTTTTTCACCAGCTACATTGGCAAAACTCAAGCTGGAAATAATGTTCAGTGTGTACATCAACATTGTTTATGTAATTAGTGTTATTTACTCTTATATATGTTTATGCTCAAGAGTCTACTATAATGCATGAATGCACTCCCATAGAAAATGCGGAGTGAGATATAGCATACTTCCTGATCCAACAGACTTGTGGTTTGAATTAGCAAGAAAATTCAGGGGGATGTTGGGGGCAGAGTCACTGATTATGCAGCTACAGGACTCTGGAGATACTTTCTCTCTCTTGCAGTTATGGTTCTTTGGTAGGATAGTGTCAGTATTTATTTCCAATCTAACATAATAGAAGACTCTCTGAAAAGACCATTATTGAGAGTCTGACACAGCTAGTAATGAGAGCTTCTGTGGAATCACAAAAACCTAGGGATCTAGCCAAAGACCTCCATCTTCACCAACCCATTATTCAGTACAACCTTCAGCTGTGAGAATCACCAGGTTGCTTTATGACAGCACTTTCTAAACCTTCAATTCACATCACACCTTTTTAAAAATTCTGATGTTCAAAAAGTAAAATAAAATTTCACTTTTACCTAGAAGGATGAAAGGGTGTTTAATAAAAAGAAAACTGGGATATTTTTTGTCCTCACATACATCCAAAAATGTCCTGCTGCAATAAACCAATTTTCACTGTCAAATGCAGAACCAGAGTCATAAGATTAGAAGAGGTCTTAGCATCAATAATAAAAAAAAAATCAATGAAGAGTTGTGGCATAATAATTTGGAATAAAGTAGAGATGGTTAATATGTTCATCAAATAGGTTCATAGAGCTGGAAGGGACCTGTGAGGCCATCTAGTCCAAATCTATCATTTTATGGATAAGAACATTGAGGACTGAATTGGAAAGAAACTTATTTAAGGCCACACATATATCAAGAAGCAGAAGTAGAAGTCAAGTCTAGGCTTTTTCTGCTCCGGAACTCTTTCCAGAAACCATATTACATCCCATTTGAATACTATATTATTACATCAAATGGAATTCCAGTTATCAGAGGCCACTAAATATTTCCCTGGAAGATGCCCCAAAGTTTCCCCATTAGCAATTCATAAATTTGCTTAGAGTATTTCTGCTTTCATGTGCCCTATTCTAAAGGATTCAACAACACATTTTAGGAAGTGTATTAATAAGCTATGAAGTATATAAAGGAGGGCAACTGGAATGGAAAAGGATATCACATTAATGCTATATGAGTATGAGCTGAAGGAATTGTGGATGTTTAGCTTGCAGAAAAGAAGAGTGGCAGGAGGAACATGATAATTATCTTCAGGTTATATAGGTTGTCACATGGAAGACGTTTAGACTTCTCTTGTCCTTAGACACTATAACTGGAGGAAATTACACAGATTTGAACACAATATAGGGAAAAGCTTCTGGAAAATGGGAGCTACCCAATATATATCGGGCAGTCTCCAGAGAGCTTGGGTCCCTGGCCATTGGAGAGCTTCAAGCAAATGTTGAATAACTACTTCTCAGGTACGTTGGTGAGAGCATTCTTATTTGATTATAGGATTGTATTTGTCTCACTGAGATTTTGTGAGTCTGATTTTTCTTTGAAAAAATATAGCTACTACTGGGAAAGGTAATGCTATTAGTTCTTGACATTTAAAGGATAGAAGAGGAAAACAGCAAAAAGAAAGCTAACCATTTATTTCACCTCATATAGTGTAGTATAATGGAAAGAATACTTAACCATGGAGTAGGAAACATGGATTCTCTGCCTTGCTTCTCCATCAACTAATTCTGTGGCCTTGGAAAAATACCTTTAGCTCTTTAGATTGAGTTTTCCTCAAATGCAAAATGAAATGAATAGACTAGATATTCACTTGAGATCTCTCAGCTCTAACATATTTTAAAGATCACTTAAGATCATAGGCTTAAGGGAAAAAGGGATCTAATAGAAATTTAGTCAAATTTCCTCTCTTTACAGATAAGTTAACTGAGGTTCAGACAAGTTAAGTGACTTGCCCATGGACACACAACTGTTTAGTGGAGGGGCTAGGATTTGAAGTCAAGCCATATGCCTCTAAACCTAACCCTCTTTCCACTGTACCACATTTCCTCTTTCACTTTTCCAAATGTTAATTTTGACACAACATCTAATCCACTGAAGAAACTGATCTCTGGTTCATACATATTATTGGGTTTTTACTTACTTGATAATCTAGGTTCCTAGTTGGCTGCTGTTAGAAAAGATAACAGTGTCAAGCTTTTTCATTAAGATTCAGTATTCACAAATGTCTTTGATTCATGGGACTCACATAGATTTCTCTGGTGGCAGAGGTTTCCTGAGAAATGCTGAAGCTCACACAGTTGGGATGCTTTCAGAGTTTTAACGCTGATGTCATCCAAATAATTATAGTATTGCCATTATCTAATATTTGCTAAGTTGGTTCATTACTTTTTTGACTGTTTTTCAAGCCTATTATGATTCTTTTTTTTTTTTTTTGAATGGGATAGTCTGTTGTTTGTACAAAGGCTCTATTTCATGGTAATTTTGTGCTGAAAGATGAAAAGATGCTATGAGTGTTTGGATTGTAGTTCAATTAGACCCTAATTCACAACACTGACATAAGCAGTATTTTCCACCCGTGAACGAAGATGCTGAATGTTATATGGATTAGAGCGGAGGGACCTCCATATATTACTGGGTTGTAACAAGATGACTCACCTATAAAATCTTGCTTTTGTACTAATAAGTAATAATTTTGACTGTTGAAAGTGTTGTGGCTTTTCAAGAGGTGGCATTTAAGATAGCATTCATTCATTTGAAAAATGTGCATTAATTGTCCTTGCAGTGGTTCTGCATAAGCTCTCTCATTTCCATGTCTACAACCTTTATTCAGACTTTCATTTTCTCCTGGCCACAATATTGCAAACTTCCTTCTCTTTCCTCTTATCCTTCCACACTACTCAATATATCCTAGGAGAGGTACCATATAGTACTTAATATCGAGAAAAATGAGGCTCTAATCTTGCCTTTGCTACCTCTAAATCATAAGACTAAAGATAATCCACTGAATTTATCTGTACCTCTATTTCCTCAAAAATGCAGTTAGTAACAAGACCAATTGTACCTACCACAGGGGGTAAAGATATAATACATATGTATATAATATATATGTAAGGCATTTTGCAAACTTTTAAGTTACTATTTAAATGTCAGTTATTGTTACACACTGCTGTCATATCAATCTTTTTAATACATAGCACTGCGTAGTAGAAAGAAGACTGAACCAGGAATCAGGAGACTGGAGTCCTATTACTGACTTTACCATAGGCTCCCTATGTGACTCTGGGTCACTAAAATTATGTGAGCCTCAATTTCCTAGTCTATAAAATGAGAAGATTGTATCTGGTGACTTCTAAGTTCCTTTCCAGCTCTAAATCTATTATTTTTATTTCATTTTTGTAATGAAGGCATGGTGTTGATACTCTCTTCCCAAATGCGAATCTATAAATGTATATATCTATATATATCTATATATATCTATATATATCTATATATATCTATATATATCTATATATATCTATATATATCTATATATATCTATATATATATATCTATATAATTTTAGAGTAGTGCCTGTGCTAATGAGAACTAGATTGTCTTGTCTAGGGTCATAAAGCTAATCTCAGTCATTTGAACTCAGTTTTTTTCTTACTCTAAAATTGGTAGCCCTCTTTCCACTATGTCTAAATGCCTCTCACTGGATACAGAGGGACTCAATCTGCTATTTTACTGATATGGAGAACTTCCAAATGAGGAAACTATCAATCTGGGTCGACACTTTCTCTGTGATTTTTTGTCTTAGAGATGTGCCTGGAGCACTGAATGCTTATCTGACTACTCCAGGCACATGGCCAGCATGTGGCAAAGGTGAAATCAGCACCCAAACCATTCTATCTACTACAATAATATGTAGTAAATAGATCAGGTACTTGAAAGAAGTTCCCACATAACATATTAATTTTGATATGTTATTTTGTAACGTTGCTTCTCTTTTTATTATATTTTTTTCAGATTAGGATGTTGATTTTGCATCTAAGTACTTCCATACACATTTCTGTTGTCAGTTATACAATTTCCATTTTGGTATCTACTGTTGGTTGCACTTATTTTTCTTAAGTATACTCGTGAGCCTAAATCCTCCCAAATTGTGGATCTCCATTGTATTTGGTTGTAAGGTAGGGCATTACTTCTTGACAAATTTATCTTCAGTGTTGGCTGGTGACTAATGCATGTCCCCCAGGAAATGAATGAATGGGCTTTTGGAGCTAAGAATCACAAAGAAGGTCTTCAGGATATTATCAATAGGTTGATGAATCAGAAGTGCAAGGAGGCTAGGTCAAACTTCTTAAGTACTGCAGATATCTTAATGCAGGTTTTCTAAGTTACCTCACCTTTAATAAAATGAAGTCATCTTGGTATTACTTTATATTAATATTTCAATGAGGTTTAAACATATGTAGACCAAGGCTTAACTATTAAATCAAATTGAATCTTGGATTTTATGAGTGATAAAATGACAATAAAACAGGTCTGGTCAGCAAGGATAATAACTTGATTCAGTACTTGGGATGTAAGTGTTTAAGGTTTCCATGATAAAACTGTAATATTATACCCCAAAGTGTGTTAATAACATTAAGTGATGTAATAGCGAAAGTGAACTGACAATGTAATACCCACAGGGCCATCATAATAGAAATAATTTATAATGTATCAGCAATAAAATCTTTAGTGTTATCTCAATCCTGGCCAGTCCCCTTGTCTAGGGTTTCAGATTATGCATTCCTTCCCCTCTTTGCCCCTCCCCTCTCTCATGGACACAAGTGTTAATCTAAAATAATTAAGAAAATGGTTTTCAGAGTACAAGCACCTTTCAAATTTATAGCTTTAATGGTCACCTTATTAACTCTTTATACACCATTTTATTTTAGTTGGCAGATATAAAATTTACTTCAACATAAATAGCTTTTCGTTTCTAAAATAAAACATTTGAATTTACTTTTGGCATTCCTACTTTCAACATAAAAATAACTGACTCATGTAATTCTTGAAAATTGGAAATTACAAAAATTACATGTTATATATTTGAAGACTAGAATAGATCATCACATTTAAAAATTGACTTGATATTTCTTATGTGGTTCAGAAGTTCCCCACTCTCTCCTCATCCCCTCCAGACACAAACATGTACATGTCATTCTTGGAATAGAAGTAAGTCACTCTTGAATGTTTTCCCCCCATAACAAAGAACCACTTTTATGTTATAGTAGAGACTTCTTTTGTGTGTGGGTTGAAATACATGGCCATCAAAGTAACTTCCAACTCTCAAATTATTTGATTTGATGACTCTAGCATATTGATAGATGATGTATACAGCATTTAGAGACAAGAATTATTCAAAATTTGTGCAGGATGAAAAAACATGGGTAGTTGTAAGTTGATTCAGTGGGAAACAGATCATTCAGAGAAAAAAGATTTCTAACATCCTTACTGTGTCAAATACTTGTACATTGGAGGGACTGTAGGAACAAGACTCAGCCATTATATAGCTTTTATTCTCTGGTACTATTGGATCTATAGGGCAGCTAGATGGTACAAGGGCAGTTAGGTAGCTTAGTGGATAGAGCACTGGGCCTGTGTATTAGCAAGCACCCCAGCACAAACAGGATGGTCTTCTAGCCCAGTTTCTTTGATCTGCTTTTAAATGAAAGATTGCTCTAAAAGGGGTGAACAATCCTACTTTTAATTACATTCACTAGTTCAGGGGAAAGCTCAACATCCTAAACATGGAGAAAATAAAAGCAGGGGAGGTTAGGTGGCACAGTGAATAGAGCCCCAACCCTAAAGTCAGAAGGACCTGAGTACAAATCCAGCCTCAGATAATTAACACTAGCCATGTGATATTAGGCAAGTCATTTAACCCTAATTGCCCTGCCTTCCCCCTCCGAAAAAACAAAAGAAAAGAAAATACAAGCAGAGAAATTAGTACAAAGACCAATAGACAGAGCTCCAGCTGTCTGCACATAGCAATATTACTCTATGCTTTATATACACCACTGAATTGAGAAACATAGACATCTAAGCAGTTGGGGGGATCTGAACACATGGCTACTTAAGAGTCTTGACCAGGAAATCAACAGATCCTTCTCATGAGCAAACCCCCAAAGCAAATGCCAACCTCCCAGAAGATATAACAAAGACTTGGCTACTGATTGGCTTAGTGTAGAGGAACTTGAAAATCCTCATGCCCCAGCACCTAATTGGAAACTCCCCCTTAGCCCTGATTAGGTCTGGGCCAGGGCTCTATGTACCTATTAATGGGCAGGGAAGATCTTCAAATTCCCTTAACATTATAGCTTGCTGTCAAGAAGACATAAGTTCAAATCTGACCTTAGAAACTTACTAGCTTTGTGTCCCTGGGTGAGTCACTTAACCCTGTTTACCTCAGTTTACTCATCTATAAAATTGAGATGAAGAAGGAAATGGCAAACCACTCTAGCATCTTTCCCAATAAAACCCCAAATAGGGTCAAAAAGAGTTGGACATAACTGAAACAACTGAATAACAAAAGCTACTAGGCCTCAGAATATCATTTGGTTAAAAACAAAATCAAATTCATTTAATGAAAGCTGCATACAGGGATTTGTCCTAATCTGACTCTCAAAATAGTTTTGTGGAACCTATAAATATAAATATCTAGAGGGAAGAATTTTCAGGTAAACCTCAAGAATTATTAATAGAGCAAAAGGATAGTTATTAATCTTATGATTTCATTTATTATAGGGAATATCCAGATAAGGAAATGGAGTAATGCTTCTCAAAATACACTAATGTGTTTTTTTTATTGCTTTTGACTATATGATACTGTCCTACTTTTCACTGTTTCAAATATTCAGTAAATTCAGGATAATTGTCCAAGAACATTCTTATGTTGTTGCTAGCTTTAAAATCAGCCATTGTACAGTATTCAATCTGTGCCTTCTGATATCTACTTTTTATTTGAAACTGGCTAAGGGATTTGTCAGCAAGCATATAATTATATAGACAAAAATATAAAGAAAATAACAATATATATCAAGGAGTTTTCAACCAGAAAGAAGGAAATTTCTTTCTTTGACCTAAAAACACCTTGTGGGTTCAGTTGCATAGAGTTGGTACCTGTAGTTCAACATTCAACATTTAATAACCATTAATTACAAACCATATGCTGGGTAGTCAGGACAAAGAGAAGAAAACAAAGACCCCTGCTTTCAAGAAGCTTACATTCTATTGAAAAAACAGCATACTTGTATTATATATTCATGTAAGTGTAAAAATAAAACATATATGAAATAAATAAACAGTATATGAGGGAGGCACTAACAACTGGGAGAAATAGAAAAGGCCTCCTATAGGAAGACAGTGAGTTCAAGAGACAGAGGTTAGCAAGTAGGAAATGGAAGTAGGAAATCAAATTCAGTGTTTGAAAAAGAGCCAGTGGCACAGTTTGCCTGCAATAAAACATGTGCAAAGGGGAATAATGTATGATGTTAATGTTATTTTTTGGAAGCAATTTTTCAGAATTTAGAACTTTATTTAAACCAGAAAAAAAATTCAGCTTTAAATTGATGGAGAAAAATATTTCTAAAGGGTAACCTGGAAAGGACTCCTCACTGGTACTCTGCCAGCTTTCAGTATAGATAGAATAATTCTAGAGTAAATTTTTCTTCCTTTGTGAAAGACACTGATGTCCCAAATTCTGATGTGTTAAACTCATTTCTTGTATAAAGCTTTTGAAATGAACATCTTATATGACAAATATAAATCCGATTCCTATATATTTGTATCCAAATTATGCTGGACTACTTAGCCCTTTCCATTGCTCTTCATCTGTCTCCTCAGGTGGCTCTGGCTGTCTCAGGGGGGAAATAATAATCTTATCTCCATGCGGCACCTAAATGTAAAAATAGCCTGGTGTATTGTGCCAAGCTTTTAGTGCTAGGTATATTATAGGAGTCGAGGAAGTGGATTGTCACTTCCTCAGCTGGATATGGACAGCTTCAAAAGAGAACAAGGAGTCATAGATTAAAGGGATTGTGGCCGCTGCACACTGCTTTCCCAAGGAGAGTTCAAAGCCTCCTCATTTAGGGCCTTATCAAACTGAAAAGGGGGGTTGAAGAAGATAAAATTTAAAAATAAATGTCGGGGGGAAAACGATTATCGTCGTTGCCTCCTCCAATGTGTCTGGCCAGCAAAGTGTTAAGTGAATTGTAACTAGATCTTAAGGAGACAGTTGCAACCTGGTTATCAGTGGCAGTAAATGGAAGATAATAGCCCCACTAGAGAGTTATGAAATGGCTTGTCTTTGAGCTGCCAAAGTGTTTAGTCTCTCTTTTATTATATTCACAGTAGTAATCCGATATGTCCTGACTTCTGTCATCTGTATGTAATGCTTATCAACTCCCTGTCAGTGATTCACCCTCCTGTCAGGGACAATTATTGCTCAAAGTACTGAGGTTAGGACTGAAGCAATATTATGACTAGGGAGGAAATATGAAAGGTGCAGCACATCACAGCAAGCAATCTGGGGGCTGACGTCAAAGAGAGGGAGAACATGGTTGATAAAAAAAAAGGCAAAATTTTGTTTTCAGGGCATTCCTGGGCATCAGAAGGTTACACGTCCACAGGACTCCTCTTCTAAAAGGACTCTATACTAGCTGACAGCAGTCAAGGACCATGTCTGCAGTTGCCATCTAAGGCTGTGCCATCTCTTCCACTTTCAATTTTTATTTACAGGGGTTTCTAAGTAGGCTGTTTAAATTTGCCCCTGGTGAGCAAAGTTGATAGATAAGATATCAGTTTTGTAACTGTTGTTTTTTAACCCTTTACTTTACATTTGGATATAGAAATCCATAGAGTCTAAGAATGGTACCTTACCACCTACTGAGTCCTTTATTTCCATAAAGAACCCATTTTAAAAGCCTTTCATGACCACATGCATATCATTTTGTATGTGGAATTACACACCTGATTTTGTGCATGGATGTTGATACATTTCTGGTGTATCAAAATGTCTGATATTTACTATGTGTAACATATGAACTAATCTGGGTAGACATATTTCTAAAATTGTGTAATTAGTAAAAATCATGATTTTGAGATTATAAATTATGAATAACATCCTGGATTTACCTTAATTTTAGACTCTCTTTCCCCCCTATTTTGGTCTGTAGCTCAAACTATGGGAATCTTGGAGGCCAGGGTTCACCTGATTGCCCTATGGGGAAGTTCTGAAAACCAAAGCCTTAACTCAAGCCCAGAGAGAAGGACTTTGGAGTTGAGATTTTGTGAGGTTAATGTTATATATTGTGCCCCTGAAGCATTAGAAGAGGAGATGTTTGTATATTTGTTTTTGTTGTACCATTAGAGTAAATATACTTTTGTAAGCATGCTAATCTGATGTAAATGCTGGGGTGTTTGGACCTCTAAAATTGGAGATAATTCAGTTTGTGGGGATTTTACCTAATGATAGAGACAAGAGACTCACAAATACTCTATAGATACAAGAGAACACTGAGGAAATTATATGTGAAATGGAACCCCCCTGGCTTTTGGCACTTGAGCCAGAGAATGAATTACACTAGTTACCTTGAAATTATTTTTACTGACTTATATGTACAAATAAATATTTGTTGAATGAATGAATATTTATAAGAATACTGGCCCCTGAAAATCTCGAATTACCAGTTATCATAGATCATAGATTTATAGCTAGAAGGTCCACAAGGGTCCGCATACTTCACTCCTCCATTTTACATATATGAAAGCTAATGCACAGAAAAGAGCTAATATATTTGAGGTAGGATTTGAACTGAGGTCTCCTTGAACCACTATACCACACTGACTATAATAACAAAATGCCTGCTAATGAAACTATATAGCTCCTTAACTGACACATTTAAAAAAAGTTATGTAGGTCATAGGAACATAAAGCATCATTCAATATTAATAGTCCCAGCATAGAGAACTATGTATAGGCAAAACTAATCAGTCACCTTCAGTAATTCTTCATAAAATAGGATTTAACCATTGCATACAACTTTCTTTTTATGAGAAGGATGTGTTAGTGTCACTGAATGTTTTAAATATATTCAAGGTTTCTCCAAAGTGATATTATAGAGTTAGGTTTGTCTTCATCTCTCCCTTTTTGCATTCTTTAGTCTATATTTAATTGACAAGCAGAAAACAATTAATACAGTCAATCAACTCAGAGTGAGCACACATTTATTCTCTGTGTTCAGCCCCTAAGGCAGTAGTTATCAAAAAATGGGTTTTAGAACCTCTTTATGCTTGTGAAATGATTAAAGATTCTCCAAATAGTTTTTGTTTATATAAATTATATCTATAAATATTCACTATAATAGAAACTCACATGTCTTAGTATGATCATGAACATAAATTGGATCTAATCAAGTCTCTGAAAAGGTATTGGGGAAATCTCAGGGGTTCCCAGACCATATGAACTAAGTTTTTGGGAAAAACTGACCTTAAACATGTTTTAATCACTGGATTATTTACTTAGTCAATTTCAAACATGCTCATATACTACTAGTCATATGTCTTTCAGGTATATTTTGCTCGGATCAAATCAACAAGTCAACAAGCACTTATTAAGTGCCTACTATGAGCTACACTGAAGATACACAGAGAAAGGCAAACCTGACTGAAGAAGCACAGAATCTGATGGGGAGGACAATGCGTAAACAATTACGAACAAACAAGATGTTTGAAGGATAAATTGGAGATAATCTCAGGAGGAAAGCACTAAGTATAAAGAGGACTAGGAAATATTTCTTGCAAAATGTGAGATTTGGGTTGAAAATTGAAGGAAGCCAGGAAGAGAGGAGGCTGATATATGACTAATAGTCATATGTCATTCAGGTATAACTCTTCATGACCCCATGGACCATATTCTGCTGTCCACAGAGTTTTCTTGGCAAAGATACTGGAGCAGTTTGTCATTTCCTTCTGCAATGGATTAAGGTAATCTGAGGTTAAGTGACTTGCCTAAGGTCACAAAGATAGTATGTATTTGAAGTCAAATTTGAACTCAGGTCTTCCTGGCTCCAGGTTCAGTACACTATCCACTGAACCACCTAGCTGCCTCTTAGGTAAATAGAAGTTAAGTGACTTGCTCAAAATCACATCGCTAGTACATATTTGAAGTCAGATTTGAGCTCAGATCTTCTTGGCTGTAGGACCTGTGCTCTCTATTCACTGAGTCATATAGCCCCTATCTAATTTCAGAAAACCCTGTAGGATATTCATAAGCATTAAGTTAAGAGTTATTAGTTCTTTTAGCTTAGGTTTCCTTTCAAAGCATCTTTTCCATATGGTATCTTCTTTCCTCTGACACTGCCACTACCCTGGTACAGACTCTCATGCCTGGACTATAGTTTTTGGGTTAGTTTTCTAGCCTCAAGGGTCTCTTTATGACAGTACATTTTTCAGTCACCAATCAAAGTAATCTGACCATGTCACCCTTTATCTGCCCTCGCCCCCCCCCCCATATTCAATAAATCCATCTATCTCCCTATTACCTCCAGGATAAATAGAGAATCCCCTGTTTGATTTTTAAAGTCCTTTACATTTGGCCACCTTCCTACTTTCCAAGTCTTCTTATACCTTCCCTCCTTCAACATAATCTATGATCTAGTGATTCTGACCTCATTAGTCCACACATAAGACATTTCATCTTTGAATTGCAATTTTCTTAGCTGTTCCCCATGTCATTGAGAATGCTCTCTCTCTCCTTGTATCAGCCTCCTCTCTTCCTGGCTTCCTTCAATTTTCAAATTTTGCAAGAAATATTTCCTAGTCCTCTATACTTAGTGCTTTCCTCCTGAGATTATCTCCAATTTATCCTTCAAACATCTTGTTTGTTCGTAATTGTTTACACATTGTCCTCCCCATCAGATTCTGTGCTTCTTCAGTCAGGTTTGCCTTTCTCTGTGTATCTTCAGTGTAGCTCATAGTAGGCACTTAATAAATGCTTGTTGACTTGTTGATTTGATCTGAGCAAAATAAAGACTATCTTACCCAAACGGCACAGTTTCTCTCTCTCTCTCTCTCTCTCTCTCTCTCTCTCTCTCTCTCTCTCATTTAAGCATTTTCAATTGCATTTTGTCAAATCTTACAAAAATGTATTCAATACCTAAATGCATTAGATAGACTTTTGAGATGGTTTATTTTATTAACTTGTATAAATGTCACCTGATTATTCACAATTTGGGCATCTATACATTCAGATAGGCAGGGTTCCACATATGAATTAAAGTATAAAATTTGATATAAAGTGAAATAAACTTAAAAAAAAACTAGTCTGGGGATTTAAAGAAAAACCTTATTTTGGCATGTGTAATCCAATGATGTTACCATTGTCCAAAAGACATGGATCTAATTTTTATTTTATATTTTTTCCTTACAAACCAATTTATGAATCATAAACACATTCAGTCTTGTTACATTGTAGTCAGACTTGGTTTTTCATTTTCATCTTGATGCCATCATCTAGCTTGATCCCTTATCAAATTGCTCTGACTATTCCATAAAGGCAAATCTACCCTTAAAAGCCACAATGGAGGATAGTTAAAAGGATGTAATTAAGATTCTGAAGTCAATTCCAAAGATGAATTCCAAAAATGTTGTGAGCAACCACAGTCCATTAACGCAACGTACATAGCCTCCTTTTATTTCTTTGAAAGGGCATAGACTCATTTACAAATATAAATTCTGTCCATTCATTATGAGTTCTGTTGCTTTATGGTCACATTTTGTATATTTATTAGAGCCATAGTATGACACCTAACTTAATTCATTATTTACATATTGAAATAAAAGGCCATTCATTTGGCCTTATGCTAGTGAACACTATTGTCAAATGCTTGATAAATGCATACCTATTCAATTCACAGGTAGGAGGATTTAGGTAAGAGTCAGGATTCAAAAATCTTGAGAAGCTAAACATCAAGCCACAATTTTAAAAATGAAAATGTAATTGAGGTTAATGTCAAATTCATATGCACAAGTTGGGGGAGGTCATAGTTAGATAGCAGTTTGATAAAAAAGGAAAAGAAAAAAACTGTGGGTTTTAGTGGATTGAGAACTCAGCTTGGTATGAGTGAATATTTTGATTTTGCAACATTTCTAACATCTAATGTGATTTTAGGCTTCAATAAGAGAGGTATTTATGTTAAAGAATGGATAGATTATACTCCTGATATACTCTGCCTTGGTGAGACCACATCTGAAATATTCTATTTAGCTTCCGTTGATACTTTGTAGTCAGGTCATTGATAAGCATTAGGGAATTTAGAGGAAAGTAACTAAGATAATGAAATAATGCTACCTAGGGATCAGATGAAGTAACAAAGGATGTTTTGCCTCCTAAAGAGAAATCTTTATGGGGTGGAGGATGGGAGAGCATTATAGCATTAGAGCCATCTTTAAGACGTTGAAGGCTTGTCATAAGGAAGAAGAATGAGATTTGTTCTTTTTGACCCTAGAATGAAGAATTAGGGATACAAGATAGAGGAGGAAAAGAAGTTAAAGTAGTGTTGATGTAAGAGGAAAACACCTTACTCACAATTAGAGCAATCTAAAAGTTCAATGGGTACCTTTAAGGGGGTGTAGATTCCCTTATATTGGAGGCATTTAAGCAAATCTTGGGTGGCCATTTTTCAAGTAGGTCTTAGAAATGATTGTTGATAAAGAAGTTGTATTAGGTGAACTTTGAGATCCCTTCAATTTTGAAATTCTGTTTTTTCCTTGCTATGAAAAGACATAAAGGGAGAATCTGAAGGTCAGAAAAAAATAGAGCCAGACTTCTCTGCCTTTCGGTGGGGGTAGTCAATTTGAGGAGCAACTAGTTGGTATAGTGGATGGAGTACTAAGCCTTGAGTCATGGAGACTCATCTTCCTGAGTTCACCTCTGACCTGACACTTGCTAACTGTGTGACTTTGGGCAAGTCACTTAATGCTGGTTGCCTCACTTTCCTCTCTGTAAAATGAGCTGGAAGAGGAAATGGCAAACCACTCTAGTTGTTTTTTTCCAAGAAAACCCCAAAGGGTCATAAGGAGTCAGACACAATTGAAAACAATTGTGTATCAAAAGTTATTTAGAAACATACCTTCTGAAATGTATAAAAAGAAAGAGACTCAGATTTAAGTTTTTTATAAAAATCTTATAAGCAAGGTTTTCCTCAGCGAGGGGTGCAATGGTCAATGTCCTGGAATTGGTATTAGGAAAAGTTGTGTTCAAATCCTGCTTCAGATAATTACTAATTTGTCTTCTATAAAATGGGGTTAATAATAATATTTACTTCACAGGGTTGTTGTGAGGATCAACAAGATGTATGTAAAACTCTGGAAATTTTACAGCATTATTTAAGTTTTATAATTTATCATTATTTCTCTGAATACAGGTAAAGATGACGGGGTATACTTCTAAGGTGACTAAAAGAACCCCACTCTCCATAGACATTAATTTCAAAGCTGGGCAACACTAGGAGGATATAGTTTGCCAGCCCATCATACCTCTAAAACTTCTTTTTTCATGTTAACAAGTCATTGTGCCTGCTTGGAAAGCCAAAGATTGATTCTTAATAGAAAAAATAAGCAAACTGGTTCCTAAATCAATCTCTTCATTGTCAACCTGTTGATCTATTTACTGCTATTTATCATTTTACCAGTATATGTAGTTTCAGGTCTGAAACACAACATAAAGAGAAACACTAATAACTACTTTCCTTCTTTCTATTGTGATAGTTATATGCAGTAATATGGGGGCTGTTTCAGCAGCACATCCATGAGAAGCTACATTAAGGTTTCTATGACAACAAAGTAATCCACAGGTGGGAGGTGATGGGACACCCATGACACTGGAGTTATATTTCCCAAGATCATTGTCGTTGCTCAGTTTGCTGGCATGAATTGTGTGCATCAAAAATCATAGTATAGAAATGTACCCCGAGCTGGGCGAATTGCTGAACTAGGAGCTATGTTTACCAACAGCAATCAAACATTTGGAGGCACATTTACAAGGTCAGTTTATCAGGATCTGCTCCACTTGGTGTCAGATGTGCTATTATTAAAAACACGGAAGGCCCTTGCTTATGGGGGTCAGGAAAGCTGAACAGCTTTTTCCTGAATTTTATAATTTGTGAGAATGTGGGTATAAGGGGTTGTGCAAATTTCTTTCCAATGGGATTTCTGCAGCCCATACAGATCAATCACCTTTATTTATCTGAGGGCCTGACACAGCCCCAGAAGAGGCCATGCAAGTTTCCTGCCAACATGACTTGGGAGGTTGAAGCTATTTCCCGGACCCTTTGTACTCACAGCCTCTGCACTCCAGCTGCCATCAAGAGGACCAATTAGTGCCACTAGTGGTTTGCATCATGTGGACACTTGTCAACAAGCAAATAGGACCATGACCTCCAAATTGTTTAGCAGAGGCTCCCTAATGGCTGTCAGGTTGGAGCCATTTGTGAACGAATAGTGTCAAAATGTGAAGGGGGGTATTGGGGAAGCTTAAGTCATTCTTCCACTTTACTTGTCAAGATGTGACTAAGCTTAAAAATGGAAATGCCATAAATGACCCAGATTTTTGCTGATTTGGGACTATTAAAATAGGTTTCAGTCTCTAACATCTATGCCCATTTCAACATGCTCTCAGTTAATATATAGGCCTACTCAACAAGTGTTGAGCGCTTGAATTTCCCCAGCACTACCACTATACTATAAATGGGAAATATATATACACATGTACTTATACATTCATAATGCTTATGTGTTTGTATACATATACATATAATACATACCTACTCACATGTACATGTTGATGCATATTTTCATATGAGCATACACACATTAAAATACATATTCCCTACTATAAAGAACTCCCTAGATGAGGAAACTTTGTCTACAATACACTCTGATACCTTTTCCACAGTTCATAGTCTTAGAGAATTACCAATGTGGGTTTAAATAATGTACTTAGGATTATAAGGTTAGTATGTGTTAGAGATTAAATTTATAGTTAGGGCTGCCTGGCCAACTATTTAGCACTATGTCATGCTTTGCTTGTGTGTACACCTCAATATCTATGCATATATCTATGTATATATGTGTTCATATGAGTGTATTGAGTCTTTACAGGGATACAATGATATTGAGTAACCTGGCCAAAAGAGAAGAGCACATAAGTTGCCACTGAGTTTGGATTAATAATCAGCCTGAGCCATTAACCCACCCTGCATTTCAGTTCCTTTCTAGGGCAAAGGAGAAAATCTCATTAGAATGCAAAGTCTGGGCTAATAGCTGGTCTGTGTTCTTCCTTTCCAAGTGGACCTGGCTATTTTCATTAATAGGGCAAACAGGGGTATGATTACCTGAATTACCTACACAGTTGCAGCCTTTGACACAGACAAATGGGATGCTGCTCTGCACAGAGAATATACCATTTTGGAGGAATTGTATTCTGTGGCCAGCATCTGTGTCCTATTAAAATGAAGTTAGTTCTTAAGAAAAGGAACCAGGATAACAATAAACTTTGGTGGCCTTGGTGTGTCAGATTGAGGTCCAATCTTCATTGTTAAATAGGGATCATCTCGCATAGCCTCTGCTTTTTTAGATTTCAGTAGGGAACAATATCATGATCCACACTTTATTCTCAAGAAACAGTGAACACGTACTTGTATTAAACATTAGGGGTGGCTTGTCTGTTTCTCTGCATCTAGAAATATACATATTGACAACATAGTCTGTCCTCTCCCTGGTTTATGTCAGCTTTGTCCTTAGGGTTAGTTTTACCCCTTGCTCTTTCTGGTCTTCAAACCCTTTGGGCTTTCTGCAGAATTAATTGTGTGCAGCTGTGGCTATCTTTTCCTCTCTCTCCACCCCAATTAGACAAAGGAACATTTGCTTCTTCCATATTTTCAAAGCCTTCCTATCTCTTCCCTTTGGGTTTGTGGTTATCCTGACCACATCATTTCTGACCCTGACCACAAATTACCTTAGTGACCTCCAGCATCCTAGAGATTAACTTTTAATCTGTTCTGAATTTTCTCTTAGCCTTGAAAATGGTTATATTCATTTAAGCCAGAGTACCTAAAATCTCTTCCATTTTTGACACCAGATGCTGAAGAAGGTCCACATTTCTAATAATCTTTGCTTCTTTTAGGGAGTGGCCTCCAATACTATTTAAAAATTACATTTTATTTGTCATCAAAAAAGACAAATATTAATTGCTATCATAGATATAGATTTGATATTGAGCCTTCTTTGTCATAGTAGTTACCAATATGTCTTTAGTATCCTATTTATTTCTTCTATGTCTTACAGTAGAAGAGAAACTTTCCTGACTAAAGAGTTTCCCCTTTCTTAAAATTTGCTCCCCTAAATAATGAATATTAGTAAGAATTGTGTTTTATTTGCAAATTATTTCCTGTTGTTACTATTGTATTTATAAGGCCTGTGCAGTTTGCAGGTTCACAACAAAAAGCATTTAGCAGATGTGGAATAAACTCAACGGGGTATCAATTTCTTAGGAGATTCTAAAGTATGTAGGGGAACACATACAATGGGAATTCCATTTTTATAACTGATTTTGTTTGCATTTCTAATATTCAATATTTCCAATATTGTTACCTAACATTTAATTATTCTGATTACATGCCTAAAATGGTTTCTTTTTATTTTATATATAGGGGGTAGGAGGTGTTTGTTTACCAAAGACAAAGGGAAATAAGTGAAGTAGAATGTAGTACAAAGGGGTTTTGGGAAAAAAGGATTAAATTGATTTTTTTCTCATAAATTTGTGGAGATGAGTAAGAAATTCAATTACAAAATCAGTCAATCTATTTCTTGGGAAAATACTAATCTCCTTTTATGAACTGTGGGAGTTATATGGCAGAGTTAGTGGCAGCAAGAAACCAAATTCTCATTTGACTATCTCAGAAAAAAATGGGAGAAAAAGAGTACTAAATGAAATAATTATCAATAAATCTAAAGAGAAAACAGTAAGTGTACTTTTCCAGCCCAGGTCACACAAAGAGACAACCAGAAACTAAGGGACATTAGGGAAAGGCCAGCGAGAAAAATAGTAGTCTCCTAGTAGGTTGATGAGTAATGACCTGGGAAACATGGAGCATGATATTATATACCTTGGTAGGAAAAAAAATCTAAAGGCAAGCACTCTGAAAGTAGGAAGCTTAGTAGGCTGAACTGCTTCTGAGATCCTTGAATATGCACTAAGTTCCTGAAGGGACATTGGAATACTTTGAGATAGTACAAATCAAGCACAAATAAGGTTCAACTATTCCTTCAAGAAGTTTATAAATCCTGGCCCTGACACAAAGTTCCACTTCAGGACCTAAAAGTAGAAAATGAGTAAACAAAAGAAGATGCCAATGATAGAGAAGAATTGTGGATACAGCAATACAAAGGGAATAAATCCAGAACATAACAGAAAACATCTAAAAAAGTAAGTCCTTAAATTAAAATACAACTGGGCATAAGTTCTAGCAAAATTCCTGCAAGAAATAAGTTGAGAGGGGCAGAGCCAAGATGGTTGAGTAGAAACAGCACTTCCACAGTGCCCCAGCCCACACCACTTCAAAATTATGTGAAAGGGGACTCTAAACAACCTTTGGAGCTCCAGAAAGCACAGAACAAAACTGTCCTCCCACTGAGGACAGCCTGGCAGTCCAGCAAGGAGTGGACAGTACAGCAATCTGGGAGTGGAGCCCAGGACCACATGAGTCAGCGATTTTAGCCAGAGGGCAGCAGGACCAGCAGCCAGCTGGACAGACCCCACAATACCAGCAGCTATGGCGTTTCAATATTTACCAACACATAGATGCCTAGGACAAAGTGAGAGGTTAGTGCCTTATGGACTTTGGGACCAGTATTCAGGAGCACATCAGCTTCTTACCCTGGAAGCAAGAAGCTTCTGAGGAACCACAGCACAGCCACCATTTTGCAGCTTCAGTTCCAGTTTCAGCTACTGGCCTGCTAACCATAAGGGAATCTGGCAATCAGTCTTGGGGGTAATCACTCCTGCTTTAACCTACTTGGACGTGGATTGCGGTCTGGGGTAGAGGTCTTGGGGTATGGGACCAGCTTGCCAGAGTCAGGGAGGGCACCCAACTAATACCTCCAGCAGTTTAGAAGACCCCAACGTTTGGGAAGGAAGCTCCCATGTCTGGAGGAAGAGTCCTACTGTGGTAACAAGCCTAAAAGTCAAGTAACTGAGTGGCAACATGCCTAGGCCAAGGAAACAAAATAAATAGAAACATTTAACATTAGAATACTATTTTGGGGGCAAAGAGGATCAAAGTATGGAATAGGAGGAGGACTGTGAGGTCAGAAATCCTGCATCAAAAGCCCTAAATGAATATACAAGCTGGTTACAGGCCATAGAGGACCTTAAGAAGCAGATAAGAGAAGTGGGGGAAAATTGGGAAGAGAAATGAGAAAGATAAAAGAAAAGTATGAAATGAGAGTCAACAGTTTGACTGAGGAGAATAACACCTTAAAAAATAGACTAACTCAAATGGCAAAAGAAGCTCAAAAAGGCAATGAGGAGAATAATGTCTAAAAAGCAAACTTTGCCAGATGGAAAAAGAATCTCAAAAGCTCACTGAGGAGATTCATCCCCTCAGAATTAGACTAGAGCAAATGGAAGCTAGTGGCTTTATGAGAAATCAAGATGCTGTTAAACAGATCCAAACAAATGAAACACTAGAAGGCAATGTGAGGGGGCAGAGCCAAGATGGCAGAGTAGAAACAGCTCATCCAAGCCACTCTGCCCCCATATTCCCCCCCAAACTATGTAAAAGGGGACTCTGAACAACTTCTGGAACCCTAGCACCCACAGAACGACACAGAGAAGCTAACCTCCCGCTGAGGACAGCCCAGCAGCCCTGCAGGAAGGACCAGCGCAGCAGTCTGGGACCTGGCAGCATGCAGCGCGCAGAGGGCAGGAAGCAGAGCTGAGTGGAGCCCAGGTCCACATGAGCCGAGGTTTTACCCCCAGGGCGGCAGGGCCAGCAGCCAGCTGGAGGAACCCCAGAACACCAGCAGCCATGGAGACTCCAGAATTATCAACATAGACATGCCTAGGACAAAGTAAGAGGTTAGTGTCTTATGGACTTTGGCACCTGTATTTTGGGGAATGCATCGGCTCCCTCCCCTGGGGGCTAGAAGACACTGAGGAGACACACCATTTTGTAGTTTTCAGAGGCAGCTCCAGCTCCTGGCCTGCAATTAATTATAGGGAGATCCAGCGATCAGTCTTGGTGGGGGGGGGGGTGGTAATCACTCTTGCTTTAACCTCCCTGGATCTGGATTGTGACCTAGGGTGGAAGTTGTGGGTGGGTTTACAGCTTGCCAGAAAAGGAAGTTGCCCCCCAAACATTCGGGACGAAAATTCCTCCATCTGGTCTTAAAGCCATAGTGTGGCAACAAGCCCAAAAGTCAGGTAATCAAGTGGCAACATGCCAAGGCAAAGGAAACAGAAAAATACAACCCTAGACTCCTATTTTGGGGGCATAGAGCAGGAAAAGGACTGTGAGGTCAGAAGTCCTGCTCCAAAAGCCCCAGGGGAAAACATGAGCGGGGTGCAGGCCATACAGGACCTTAAGAAGGACTTTAAAAATCAAATAAGAGAAG
This sequence comes from Gymnobelideus leadbeateri, assembly GCA_011680675.1. Classification (NCBI taxonomy): domain Eukaryota; kingdom Metazoa; phylum Chordata; class Mammalia; order Diprotodontia; family Petauridae; genus Gymnobelideus; species Gymnobelideus leadbeateri. Next base: position 561,362 of record WOXC01009206.1, read on the forward strand.
TGGAAGAAAAATTAGAAAGAGAAATGAGAAGGATGCAGGAAAAGTATGAAATGAGGGTCAACAGCCTGACTGAGGAAAACAACACCTTAAAAAATAGACTAGCTCAAATGGCAAAGGAGGCCCAAAAGGGCAATGAGGAGAAGAATGCCTTAAAAAGTCAAATTTGCCAGATGGAAAAAGAATCTCAAAAGTTCACTGAGGAGATTCATTCCTTCAGAGTTAGACTGGAGCAAATGGAAGCTAATGACTTTATGAGAAATCAAGATGCTGTTAAGCAGATCCAAACAAATGAAAGATTAGAAGGCAATGTGAAATATCTCATGGGAAAAACCACTGACCTGGAAAATAGCTCCAGGAGAGACAATTTAAAAATTATTGGACTACCTGAAAGCCATGATCAAAGAAAGAACCTAGAAATCACCCTTCAAGAAATTTTCAAGGAAAATTGCCCTGATGTTTTAGACCCAGAGGGCAAAATAGAGGTTGAAAGAATCCACAGATCACCTCCTGAAAAAGATCCCAAAAAGAAAACTCCCAGGAATATTATAGCCAGGTTCCAGAATCCCCAGATGAAGGAGAAAATACTACAAACATCCAGGAAGAAACAATTTCAATATTGTGGAAACACAATCAGAATAGCCCAGGACCTGGCAGCTTCTACACTGAGGGATCAAAGGGCATGGAATCTGATATTCCAGAGGGCAAAAGAACTGAGAATGAACCCAAGGGTCACCTACCCAGCAAAACTGAGTATTTTGTTTCAGGGGAAAATATGGTCATTCAGTGGAATAGAGGACTTTCAAGCATTCTTGAGGAAAAACCAGAATTGAATAGAAAATTTGACATCCAGACACAAGAAGGAAGAGATGCCTGAGAAGGTAGTCAGGGAAAAGAAATCAAAAGGAACTTATCAAAGTTGAACTATTTACATTCCTATATGGAAAAACAATAACTGTAAGTGATGATATCTTTCTCAGTATGAAAATAATGGAAGAAGGGTGTGTGGTCATATGAATACATATGTGAATGTGTGTGTATATGGATAGAAGGTATAGGTTGAATTTGTTGGGAAGGGAGAATACTCAAGGGATGAAATTATGAGGTGAGAGAGGAAAGTGGCAAGAGGAGATGGGGAAAGACAGGGTAGGGTAAACTATCTCATGTAGAAGAAGCAAAGGGAAGTGGTTGCAAGGGAGGGGGAAGATAAGAAGGGGAAAAAAAAGGCAAATCCACATTCTCATTGAATTTGGTTCAGGGAGAGAATGACATACATACTAAATGGGATATCTCAACCTGCAGCAGAATAGGGGGAAGGGGGATGAGAGGAGGGATGATTGATGGGGGGGGGGGAATCCTTGGGGGGAGGGGAGGTTGGAAGTACCCAGTATAGAAGAGGGACAGGAAAACACAATCAGAACAGCACAGGATGTGGTAACTTCAACACTGAGGGATCAAAGGGCATGTGATATAATATTCTGGAGAGCAAAGGAACTGGGATTAAAACCAAGAATCCCCTGCCCAGCAAAACTGAATGTGATGTTTCAGGGGAAAATAAGGTCATTCAGTGGAGTAGAGGACTTTCAAGCATTCTTGACAAAAAACAAAACAAAACAAAACAAAACAAAACAGAGTTGAATAGAAAATATGACATTCACATACAAGAAACAAGAGAAGCTTGAGAAGGTAATCAGGAAAAAGAAAGCATAAGGAAGTTATTTAAGTTGACGTATCTGCATTCCTACATGGAAAAATATTAATTGTACTGATGAAACTTTTCTCAGTATGAAAATAGTTGAAGGGTATACGGCTATATGAAAACATATGTGAATGTGTTTATATATGTTTACAGGTATACATAGATAGAGGACACTGGTCGAATTTAATAGGAAGTGATGATATTTTAAAGGTGAAATTAAGAGGTGAGAGAGGAATATAATGAGAAGAGATGGGCAGAGGCAGAAAAGGGTAAACTATCTCACATAGAAGAGGCAAGGGAAAATGCTTACAAGGGAGGGGAAGAACAGGAAAGCAAAAAGGCAAAACTTTATTCTCATTGAATTTAGCTCAGGGAGAGAATGACATACATACTAAATGGGAAATCTCATCCTACAGGAAGGTGGGGGGGAGACAGATGGGGGAGGAGATGATGTAAGGGAGGGTAGGCTCGGGGAGGGAAGTTGGAAGCACCCACTTTTGAAAAGGAACAGGATCAAAGTGAGGAGTTGACCAGGTGGGAGGTGGGATAGGAGGGAGGGAAATATAATCAGTCTTTTACAGTATATCTCCTATGGTAATGTTTTGCATAGCTACACATGTACAACATATACTGAATTGCTTATCTTCCCAGTAAGAGTGGGTGACAAGGGAGGAAGGAATGAATCTGGAATTCGACGATTTAAAATCAAATGTTTTAAAATATATTAATACTATTTTAATACTATTTTACATATAATTGGGAGATAAGATGTGCTGGCATTGGGGTTTGGGGATTCACCTTGCCCTAGTGGAAAAGCCAATGAGCAGATTGGATGAGGGGATATCCTGTGGGACTGCTATTCTAGGGTCATGGGTATGGGGAAAATGGGGGAAAAATTGTAACTCAAAATATGACAGAAATGAATGATGTAAATAAGAAGTTAATAAAGCATTGGAAAAAAAAAGCAAGTGACAAAGTGAGAAAAAAATGTTCCAGTTATCTTAAGAAACCTTATAATAACATTTTTAGCAATGACATAAGCAAAATCCATAGCTTCCAGGAGGAAGAGAAAATACTTCAATACTTCAAGTTTCTGTAAAGAAAGAAGTCAACCATTCAGAGACCCACAGGCAGGATCACATAAGACTCAGCAGCTATCACCATAAAAGACAGCAGAGTATGGAATATGGTACTCCAAAAGATAAAAGCTTATACTCAAGAGCAATGAACCTGGTGAAACTGATACAATCCATTAGTGGAAAAAAATGGATCTTAAATGGAATAGAGGAACCTCTAAGCATTCCTGATGAAAAAAAAATAGAGAAAAATAGAAAATTTGAAAGACAAACACAGGGGTCAATATAAACAGAAGAGATTAATACATTTAAAGTTTACTATTTTAATATGATGAAAATATAATTATTTTCACTTAAATATGATAGAATCATATTAACATATTTAATCATAAACATATTAACATAATTTCTCATAAACATAAGCCGAACTGTTTAGTCTTTATTTAGATCTTCTTACATAGAGTGATAGCTGCAGAGAGCTTTATTTGCATCTTTAAAAATGCTCATATTATCATACATTGGACCAAATATAGTTAAAGGACCTGATCTCTAAAACAGTAATGCTTTAAGTGAGATGTAGTTGCCTTTGCATTATTTTTCAACTCTTGGTCTAAAATTAGTATAATAATATATGATATGATATGATATGACATGTTATGGTATGATATGATATAATATAATTAACATGATAAAATATAATATGATTAAATAATATAACAATATAATATGATCAACATAATGTAATATGATAATAAATAAAATAGCTAAAATTTTCAAAAATAGGTTTAGTTTTGCATGCTTTTATTTGACCACTAAAAAGCTAGACATGATCAATGTTTGTAGTCACTCAGAGCATGGAAATTTCAATATACAGGAATTTTGAATGAATTTAAAATATGCTTCTACATTACCTCCCAACAAAAAGTTTAGGTGATACTTAGATACTTTATATCCAAGTTCTTTTCTTCCTTAGAAATATAGGGTCTAGAATTCATCCTTCTCCTGAATAAATCTATGTCATCCACATTAAAAATTAGTGTATCTACCTTTTGTGATAATTTTCTTCAAAACATCAATTTATTTAGCTATACTGGTCTCATCCTTTTCTATTCTGGCCACATCTTTGGTAATTTTATCATTAGGTTACTGAAACATTTAATTTTAAAACCTTGAATTTCAGATCCATTCCCTTCCTCCCTTGTCACCCATTCCCTCGGGGAAGATAAACAATAGTTATGCAAAACATTACCATAGTAGATATATTGTAAAAGGCTGCTTATAATTCCCTCCCACCCATCCCACCCCGCACCTGGTCCATTCCCTACCTTGATGCTGTCCCTCTTCTATAGCGGGTACTTCCAACCTCCCCTCCCCCCAGAATGCCCTCCCCTCCATCATGCCCCCTCTAATCCCTCTTCCCCATACTCTCCAGCAGGGTGAGATATCCCATTTAGTATGTATGTCATTCTCTCCCAGAACCAGATTCAATGAGAATATGGTGTTGCCTTTTTGTCTTCCTTTTTCAGGAGGTGATCATTGGATTCTTTCAACCTCTGTTTTGCCCTCTGGATCTAAAACATCAGGGCAATTTTCCTTGAGAATTTCTTGAAGGGTGATTTCTAGGTTCTTTCTTTGACCATGGCTTTCAAGTAGTCCAATCATTTTAATATGTCTCTCCCTGATCTATTTTCCAGGTCAGTGGTTTTCCCACGAGATATTTCACAGACACACACATACACATATATGCATATGTGTATATGTATATATACATATGTATGAATATATATTAGCAACACTACAATCATAATTAACAATGTTAATAACAATAACTAAAATCAATAGATTCAGAAAAATATTTTGTGAAGATACATCACTCATTCTTTCCCACTGAAAACACTACAAAAATAGTAACAAATTGACCTTTACACAATATAAGTACTACTATCAAAACCAAGAGCAAACATCATATTAAATGGAAATAAATTGGAGGTCTTTCCAGTAAGATCAGTGGTAAAGCAAGGATGTAAATGTTCACTGTTGCTGTTTGATATACTGCAAGAAATACAAGCTATAGCAATAAGACAAGAAAAAAGAAATTAAGAGGATAAGCATAGTCAAAGAAGAAAAAAATATTTATAGATGTGATGGTTCACTTGAAACATTCTAGGGAGTCAATTAAAATTAATTGAAATATTTAATAGACTCAGAGAATTTGTAGCATATGAAATAAAGTCACAGAAATCTGCATTTTTGTTTTTCCCAACAAAAACATAACAAGATCTAGAAAGAGAATCTGAATGTAACATAAATACTGAATGTATAAAATATTTGCAGTGCTATCTGACAATACACGCCCCCACACACATACCCACACACACCCAAAGACAAACAGGTACTATATGAATATAACTACAAAACCCTCTTTACCCAAAGACAGATTTTTAATTATTAAAAAAAATTAATTGTTCATGTGTAGGCCAGGTCAAAATAATAAAACATTACAATACTACTTAAGTGGATTTAGTTATTCAGTGTCATACCACCCATTCTAACAAGGAGTCACTTTATAAATCTCGTGAAAATAATCATCTAAAGGAACAAAATGTTAAGAATCTCAAGGAAAATAAGAACATAAATGGAAGGTAATAATACTAGATCTCATTCTACTGCAAAACAAAAATTATAAAATTATTTGGTCCTCATTAAAAATAAAGAAGTTAATCAAGGAAACCGATTAGGTATACACAATGTGTAGTAATCAAGGCTCATAACCTAGTATTTAATCAACTCAGAGATTCTAAAAAACAAAACAAAACATGGGGGCGGAGCCAAGATGGCAGAGTAGAAACAGCATTTCCAATGTGCTCTGCCCCACAGAAATTTCAAACAATGTGAAAGGGAGCTCTGAACAACTTCTGGAGCCACAGCACCCACAGAACTGCACAGAGAAGCTAACCTCCTGCTGAGGACAGCCCAGCAACCCTGCAGGGAGCGGCTAGCGCAGCGCTCTGAGAGCAGGCAGCACAGCACACTGGGAACCAACAGACAGCACACTCCACAGAGCTGAGCCCAGGTCCGCGGTTTTAGCCCCAGGGCGGCCTGGCCTTCAGCCTGCTGGTGGAACCCCAGAACACCAGCAGCTGTGTAGATTCCAGAATTATCAGCACAGATATGTCTAGGACAAAGTGAGAGGTTAGTGCCCTATGGAATTTGGCACCAGTATTTGGGGAACACTTGGCTTCCTCCCCTGGGGGCAAAAAGCTGCTGAAAAAACAGCTGCACAAAAGCCATTTTGCAGTGTCAGTAGTGGCTCTAGCTCCTGGTCTGTGAACTGTAGGAAGATCCAGCAAAAAGTCTGGGGGTTAATCTCTTTTGCTTTAAACTGCCTGGATCTGGATTGTGGTCTGGGGAGGAAGTTTGGGGTGGGTATCCAACTTGCCAGAGTGGGTGGAGGCTTTACAGAGGCCACCCAACTGGCAGAAGTTGTGAAGACCCCACGTTTGGGCGGAAGCTCCCCTGTCTGGTGGCAGAATCCTACTGTGGCAACAAGCCCCAAAATCAAGTAATTAAGTGGCAATATGCCTAGGCAAATGAAACAAAATAAACAGAAAAGTTCAACATTGGACTCCTATTTTAGGGTCAAAGAGGCTCAAAGCATGGAGGAGGACTGTGAGATCAGAACTCCTGCACAAAAAGCCCCAAATGAAAATACAAGCTTGCTACAGGCCATAGAGGACCTTAAGAAGCAGATAAGAGAAGTGGGGGAAAATTTGGGAAGAGAAATGAAAAAGATGCAAGAAAAGTATGAAATGACAGTCAACAGCCTGACTGAGGAAAATAACACCTTAAAAAATAGACTAACTCAAATGGCAAACGAGGCTCAGAAAGGCAATGAGGAGAAGAATGCCTTAAAAAGTAGAATTTGCCAGATGGAAAAAGAATCTCAAAAGCTCACTGAGAAGATTCATTCCTTCAGAGTTAGACTGGAGCAAATGGAAGCTAGTGACTTTATGAGAAATCAAGATACTATTAAACAGATCCAAAGAAATGAAAGAATAGAAGGTAATGTGAAATATCTCATGGGAAAAACCACTGACCTGGAAAATAGATCCAGGAGAGACAATTTAAAAATTATTGGACTAGCTGAAAGCCATGATCAAAGAAAGAACCTAGAAATCATCCTTAAAGTAATTCTCAAGGAAAATTGCCCTGATGTTTTAGACCCAGAGGGCAAAATAGAGGTTGAAAGAATCCACCAATCACCTCCTGAAAAGATCCCCAAAAGAAAACTCTAATGGAAAAGTCGATGGGGGTATGGGAGAAGGTATGGGAGAGAGCAGATTGGAGGAAGCGATATCTTGTGGGACTGCTATTCTGGGAGGTTGGGTAGGGGAATAATGGGGGGAAAATGATTGTAACTCAAAATCTGGCAGAAATGAATGATGTAAAACAGAAATTAATAAAGTATTTGTTTAAAAAAAAAAAAAGAAAGAAAACTCCCAGGAATATTATAGCCAGGTTCCAGAATCCCCAGATCAAGGAGAAAATACTACAAGCAGCCAGGAAGAAACAATTTCAATATTGTGGAAACACAATCAGAATAGCACAGGACCTGGCAGCTTCTACACTGAGGGATAGAAGGGCATGGAATATGATATTACAGAGGGCAAAAGAGCTGGGAATGAACCCAAGGGTCACCTACCCAGCAAAACTGAGTATTTTGTTTCATGGGAAAATATGATCATTCAGTGGAATAGAGGACTTTCAAGCATTCTTGATGAAAAAACCAGAGTTGAATAGAAAATTTGACATTCAGACACAAGAAGCAAGAGATGCTTGAGAAGGTAATCAAGGAAAAGAAATCAAAAGGAACTTATCAAAGTTGGACTATTTACAGTCCTACATGAAAAAACAATAACTGTGTTTGATGAAACCTTTCTCATTATGAAAATAATTGAAGAAGGGTACATGGCATATGTTCACAGGTATACATGAATAGAGGGCACAGGTTGAATTTGATGGGAAGGGATGATTATTATTTTTTTTGGAGGGCAATTGGGGTTGGGTGACTTGCCCAGGTTCACGTGGCTGGGTTTTTGTTTGTGTGTTGGGTGTCTGGGGTTGGATCTGATCTCGGGTCCTTCTGGCTCTGGGGCTGGCTCTCTGCTCACTGCTCCACCTAGCTGCCCCAAGGAAGGGATGATTCTTTTTTTTTTTTTTTTTAAAGCAATTGGGGTTAAGTAACTTGCTCAAGGTTACAGGGCTAGTCATTATTTATGCGTAGGTGCTCATTTTTCTGAGGCCGGATTTGATCTCGGGTCATCCCAACTCCGAGGCCGGCGCTCTTACTCACTGCGCCACCTAGCTGCCCCAGAAGGGATGATTCTTAAGGGGTGAAGTCAAGAGGTGAGAGAGGAAATTGGCAAGAGGAGATGGAGAGAGACAGGGTAGGGCAAACTATCTCATGTAGAAGAGGCAAGGGGAAGTAGTTGCAGGGGAGGGGAATAACAGGAAGGCAAAACGGCAAAAGCATATTGTCATTGAAGTTGGCTCAAGGAGAGAATCACATACATACTAAATGGAATATCTTACCCTCACTCACTCTCCTGAGTAGGGGAAAGAGGGATGAGAGGGGGGATGATGGAGGGGAGGGCATTCTTGGGAGAGGGGATGTTAGAAGTACCCACTATCAAAGAGGGACAGGATCAAAGTAGGGAATGGACCATGTGGGAGGTGAGACAGGTGGGAGGGAAATATAAGCAGTCTTTTACAATATATCTACTATGGTAATGTTTTGCATAGATATACATGTACAACACATACTGAATTGCTTATCTTCTCAGAGGGAGTGGGTGACAAGGGAGAAAGGGAATGGATCTGAAGATTGAAGTTTTAAAATTTAATATTTCATAAGATGTCCAGGCAGTGGGGCTCAGATATTCACCTTGCCCTAATGGCAAAGTCGAAGGGGGTATGGGAGAAGATATGGGAGAGAGCAGATTGGATGAGGGGATATCTAGTGGGACTGCTATTCTGGGGTGGTGGGTAGGGAAAAAATGGGGGAAAAATGTAACTCATAATCTGGTGGAAATGAATTATGTAAACCAGAAGTTAATAAAGCATTTGTTTACTTAAAAAAATAAAAGTTTCTAGTTAATAGGGTAAGAGCTCATTCTTCTTGAAAAAGAAAAAAAAAACTTTGAAAACTGGAAAACAATCTGACAAATACATATACATATATATATCAACATCCCTTAGTTCTGTACCAAAATAAACTCTGAATGATACACATCCTACATATCACAAAAAAATTAGAGGAACAAGAGAAAAACTACCTTTTACAAATATGAAGAGAGGAATAATTCATGACCAGAGGGATAGAGAGAATGAAAATGTTTCAATTGCACAAATGTAAAAAATTTTGTACAAACAAATCAATCTTGCTAAAATTAGAAGAGAAACAATTTACCAGTGAAAAGTTTTGGCATTAAATTTCTCTGATAAAGGTTTCATTTTTTGAACATATCGGGAAATGATTTCAATTTATAAAAATGCAACTCTTCCTCAGTTTTTAAATGCTTAAAGATTATGAAGAACCACTTTTTAGAGGAAGAAATCAAAGGTATCAATAAATATATTTTAAAAGCTTCTAAATCACTAACAAAGACAAATGAAAACAACTCTTGAGGTTTTATCTCAGACTCCTCAGACCAGCAAAGTAGGTTTAAAAATAACAACAACAAATAGCTAATGCTGCAGGAATTGTAAAGAAAATAGGCACATTCATGCGTTTTTGGTGGAGATGTGAACTAGTCCAGCCATTCTGAAAAACAATTTAAAACTGTAAAGAAACATCAATAAAATGTGTATACCTTCCAGCCCAGTGATACTACTAGAGCTATATCCCAAAGAAATCAGAAGAGGAGAAACAGCCCCATATGTACAAAGATATTTGTATTAACACTTTTTGAACTGGTAAAGATCAAATCAATTAGTTCCTCATTAATGGAGGAATGAAGGCAATGATTTAAAAGATGAATGGAATTAAGAAAGATGAGTTAAGGATAATTAATAATTAAATAAGAATAAAAAATAAAAAAATTAAATAAGAACAATTGACACAAAACAACAATATTGTAAAGAAAAACAGCTTTGAAGGCTTAAAAATGTTTATCAAGACAATGAATTACTACAATTCCAGAAGCCTCATAATTTAAAATTTTATCCACTTCCTCACAGAGAAGCAATAGACTCAAGGTACAGGTTGAAATACATATTTTTGGACATACTTAGAGTTGGACTATTTTGCTTATTACATTTTTTCAAGCAAGATAAAGTTGGGATTTTTAATTAATTGAAAAAATTAAACAAAAAGGGAGTTAGTTGAAAGTTAATAGAGATTCATAATCATATGCAATCATCCTTTTATGTTCTAATGTGTGTATATATTTTTTGTTGTTATTCAAATATTTAGTTGTGCCTGACTCTTTGTGATCCCTTATTAGGGTTTTCTTGGCAAAGATACTGGAGTGGTTTTACATTTCTTTTTTTATATTTAAAAAAAATTTTTTTTCCAAATGCTTTATTAACTTCTGGCTTACATCATTCATTCCTGCCAGGTTTTGAGCTACAATTTTCCCCCGTTTTTCCCCTACCCACCACCCCAGAATAGCAGTCCCACAGGATATCCCCTCATCCAATCTGCTCTCTTCCATATCTTCTCCCATACCTCCTTCAACTTTTCCATTAGGGCAAAGTGAATCTCTGTGCCCCAATGCCTGCACATCTTATCTCCCAGTTACATGCAAAATGGTATTAATAAAAGTATTTATATATATTGGAAACATTTAATTTTAAAACTATGAATCCCAGATCCATTCCCTTGGTCCCTTGTCACCCACTCCCGCTGGGAAGATAAGCAATTCAGTATATGTTGTACATTTATAGCTATGCAAAACATTACCATAGTAGATAAATTGTAAAAGACTGACTGTATTTCCCTCCTACCCATCCCACCCCCGAGCTGGTCCATTCCTTACTTTGATCCTGTCCCTCTTCAAAAGTGGGTGCCTCCACAACCTCCCTTCCCCCCAGCATGCCCTCCCCTCCATCCTCCCCCCTTTTTCCCCCACCACCCTACTATTATGCAGGGTGAGATATCCCATTTAGTATGTATGTATGTCATTCTCTCCCTGGGCCAAACTCAATGAGAATATGGTTTTGCCTTTTTGCCTTCCTGTTCTTCCCCTCCCCTGCGACTACTTCCCTTTGCCTCTTCTACATGAGATAGTTTACCCCCGCCCCCATCTCTCCCCATCTCCTCTTGCCACATCCCTCTCTCACCTCTTAACTTCATCCCTTAAGTATTATCCCTTCCCACCAAATTCAATCTGTGCCCTCTATCCATGTATACCTGTAAACATATATACAAACATATGTATTCATATGCCCATATACCCTTCTTCAATTATTTTCATACTGAGAAAGGTTTCATCAGTCAAAGTTATTGTTTTTCCATGGAGGAATGTAAATAGGTCAACTTTGATAGGAGGAAGCCGACGCATTCCCCAAATACTGGTCCCAAAATCCATAGGGCACTAACCTCTCACTTTGTCCTTGGCATGTCTATGTTGTTAATTCTGGAATCACCACAGCTGCTGGTGTTCTGGGGATCCTCCAGCTGGCTGCTGGCCCTGCCGCCCTGGGGCTAAAACCTCGGCTCACCTCAGCTCCGGCTCGGGTCGGCTTCCCGCGCTCTGCGCACTGTGTGCTGCCAGCTCCCAGACCACTGTGCTGGTCCTTCCTGCAGGGCTGCTGGGCTGTCCTCAGCAGGAGGTTAGCTTCTCTATGTCATTCTGTGGGTGCTGGAGCTCCAGAGGTTGTTCAAAGTCCCCCTTTTACATCATTTTGAAGTGGTGTGGCCTGGAGCACAGTGGAAGTGCTGTTTCTACTCCACTATCTTGGCTCTGCCCCCGCAAATTTTATTAAAAGTTCACCACATTGGGTAGACTCTTAAGGAGCTGCTATATCTGTTATGCTTGCATTGGACAAACAGGCCAGAATCATCTGACACAGAGCAAGTCTGTGCTAGAAAATTCTATGGTGCTCTCACAGTTTTACATTTCTTTCACCAGTTCATTTTACAGATGAGGAACTGAGGCTAACAGGATTAAGTGAATTACTTGCCTAGTGCTATGCAGCTAGTAACTGTCTAAGGCTGTATTTGAAGTCAGGAAGATGAGCTTTCCTGACTCCAGACCAGGAGCTCTAGCCATTGTTCCACCTAGTTGATGCATATGTATGTATGTATGTATATCTATACACACATACATATATGTATGTGTACACATGCATATAACATATATATATGTATATGCATACTCATACACTACATACACAGAATGCTATATTTCATGTTGGTATTTGTTGAGTGTTGACTTGAAAAAACTTAAAAGCTGTTCAAACTATAAGAGAAGTGCTCCATGATTATGTATTTAAACATCAAATCATGTTATTGGATTTTTACATGAATTTTCCAAAGTTTTGCCTCAGTGAATAGTTTTGCTTTACCTGTGGAGGCCTTGTGTTTTTATTATGTTTGCCATGACCTTTTCTTTGTGTTCTCTTCCCTCCATCACATAGCATCCTAATTATATTGGCATTCTTGTATTTCAATAGTTTCTCATACACTTAAATATGACAACTTTTAAGAAATTAAGAAAACTGGCCTTTAATCAATCAATCAACAAGCATTTTTAAGTGCCTATTGTGTTAGGCCCTGAGGACGCAAAAGATGAAAGAATAAAAGAGTCCCAGACTTTCTGGGTTTCAGATTATATTCTACTGCAAGAAATAACTTTTAGACAAAAAAGAAAAATCAATAAATATTTCAAATGGAATTCATCATATATTGCTATAACCCCCCCCCCCTCATTCCCGGGCTTCTCTATTTCTGTCAAGGGCACAAACAGTTTTCTAGTAATCCAAGTTTGCAGCATCAGAGTCATCTTCAACTATTTACTCTTTTTCATCCTACATTTTCATGAGTTGATCTTTTTATTTTTAACTTCTCAGCATCTGTCGCACTCATCTTTTTCTCTCCACTCATCCAGTGATCACACTAATTCAGGTCCTTCTCCTCTCTTACCTGGACTATTAAAACATGTAGTTTCTTAAGTCTTCTCCCTGCCTCTAGTCTTTCCCTTTCAAATGCATCTTCTAAAATGCTGATATAGTGATATTGCTATTCTACAAGTGTCATCACTTTATTTCCCTGATCACTATATTCTAGTGGCTTCTAATTACCTCCACCATAACCTGCCTCCAAACAAACTTTTTTGTCTTATTATATTGTTCCATTTCCCATGCTCTGTGATTCAGCACAGCTAGCTTTCTGCTGTTGCCTACAGATAACAATCTCTGGGCCTTTGCACTGACTTTTTTCCATCCCAGGATATGCTTATTTCTCATATCCTCCTTAGAATCCCTACTTTCCTCCAGAGATTCATTAAATTGCTATCTACTATGATTTCTCCCAGCTATTAGTCTCCTAGGCCAAATTACCTTTAATTTATTCTTTATAAACTTAATCTGTTTATACTTTAATATGTACATTGTTGTCCTTAATACAGTGTGAGCTCTTTAAGAAAATGTATTATTTCATTATTATTGTTGTACCATGCCTTTCATGCATTAAGAACTTGTTGAATACCAATTGTGCAGATTGTTTGATTTTGTTTTTTCTTTTTTTTTGTCAGACAATAAACTGAACTCCTAGTGAGAAAACTCACTGAACCAATTAAGATAGACATCTCATCTGGAAATATGTTCTCTTAAAGAGTTGCCTGGGGATACTTAGAGGTTAAATTGAGACCTAAGAAAGGGGTTTCTTCCCTCTGAGGCCAGATCTCCAATTCAGTGGATGATGTTCCTCTTATAAACTAATTCAAGGTAATTTTTTTTGAGGAAGATACTGATTCTGAGGTGGGGGGAGAAATTATCTAGGAGGTGGTCTTGAACTTCGGAGAAAGCTAGAGATTTTAAGAGAGATAAAGCAACAAAGATGGACACAGAGAATGGGGAAGGTGTGGAGTATATTCTAGGTAAGAGGGATGGACAATAAAAATAGAAGGAGATGGGAGATGAAATGTCATGTTTAAGGATCAGCAAGAAATTCTGTTTCACTGGATTGTAGAGTGGGTGAAGGAGAGCAATGTGTAATTAGCCTGGAAGGGTAGTCAATCACATAGAAAAAGCCAAATAAAATGGTTTGTGGAGGTGGTAGTGAACCACTAAAGTATACTCATCAGAGGAATTGTATAGTCTTAATGAGGAATCTCTCCTTGGTACCTAGGCAATGGATGGATTGCAGAGAAGAGAGAGCAATATAGGGAGACCAATTAAGAGGTACATAGTCATGGTGAGAGAGGATAAAGGCTTGAGTTTGGGTAGTGCTTTTTTAGTATAGAAAGGGGTTACAAATAAGAAGGGCAATGAAGATCTGAAAAACTTTGAAGTTCTATTAACTCAAAATCTATTGCACATTTTGGGAGGAAAAGAGGAAATGTTTCTATTCCAACTACTTGAGAATTGCCTCAAGGTCTATTCTTGAGTATTTGTGGAAAGAGAAGTCCCTGAATATAAACTTTCCATCTGAACCAGAAATAAGAAAAAATGGAAACTGATATTTTGTGACATTTGATGCCATCTGACATAATGATATATTGTGCCACAAATGACCTGATGTGTCATTGACACTGTAAAATGCAGTCAATCATTGGTATTACTGGTTTCCAAATGAGACACTAGAAATATTGATGGATCTGAGGTTCAGATTCATTTCAAGTTTTAGATTAAAAAATATCCAACTAAAGCTAACTGTTAGCTCAGTCCTATTCTATTTCAGATCGTCACAATTCATCAGACCTGTCAGGCACTATCGTGGTGTCTGTTCTATATTAACGTACAATGGAACTAACTGGGGGGAGCAAATAATGTCTGTTATTCTCTCACATTGGAATGAGCCTCCTAAACAAAGTGGAAGCACACTCTGAAGATACAAGGAAACAATTCAGCTATTAAGTCAAGAATCAGTTATCATGTGGCATAATTATCATTACAACTCAAAGGACCTTACACTTGAAATATCTGAATAATAAAGTTAATTCAAAGCTCCTCCACTGCCACATGTGCATATATAATATATTTGAAATAATAGCTAAAACAATAAATCCAAAGAAAAGTAAACAAAATCTTTAATGAATTTGTTGTAACATATTTAAACTACATTTAAATTAACCATATATTCTAAGATAAAATTCATAGGATATTTCAAGAGAATATGGCCTCTGGGTTAATATAATACATTCACTATATTTTAAAAATGTGAAAAGTTAGGTCCAGAATGATTTAAATAAGATCATTTAGGCAATGTCATGCTATAATGGAAAAACAACAACAACAAAAACAACAACACTGAGTCATGAGTCCAGAGGAGGCAGATTTAAATCTCCAATTCTGCCATTTCATGCATATACCCTTGGAAAAGCCACTTGTCTGCTCTGGGCTTCAATATGTGTTATTTAAATGTACCTTGTGAATACCCTATTAGGTCCTTTAGTGCCAGTGCAATATTTACAGCACCACCCATGACTATAAATAGCCCCATATAGTGCTCGATTGCAAAATATAACAAACTCTCCATATAGAGGACAGAACCAAGGTATTTATTTAGATTTCAGAAAACCAAATCCCAACACCAGGAAACGGAATCCATCAAAGCAACATAAAAGTTAATGCACGACAATGTAGCACCATCCTTTAGCCTTCCAAGAAACCAATATAAGATCAATATTTACTCACAAACTTCTTTATCTCCTTTCCTGAGCTCCTCTCTTTCCCACTGTCTCTCTGGCTCTCACTCTCAGCTTCCTGTTTCTCTGCTCTACCCTTCAGCAAACTCCTCCCACTAAAGGCTCTATGTGACTATATTCAGTGTATTAGGGAGCAGAACTTTCTTTCAAAGCAGGGAAGACCTTCAAATTCCCATTCCCCTTACAGCTCCTGTGGATGATAAAATGTTTATATTAGACATGATTTCTACTTTCATGGATTTCATAGAATGATAGGAAGATAGGACACAGATACAACTAACTATGATAAGTGCATTAGGAGGTTGAGAAACAAAGTGATATGAAAGGTATAAAGGGTAAGGTTGTGGTTGGCTATAGGAATCAGATAAAGACTCATAGAATAGATAGAATATGAGTTCTACTTAAAGGATGGGTATAAATTCAATGACTAAAGATAGAGAAGGGAAAAATTTCAAGTATAAGGAACAACTTAATCAAAATCAAGGTGGTGGGATTCATAGGAGATAGAAAGTAATTTAGTCTGACAGGACTAGTAGACCAGAGTAACATGAGATTAGTCTGGTAACAAGTTTGAGGTGGATTATGTTGGGCCTTAAAAGCCAGGTAAAAGAGTTTTAAACTTAGTAGTTAAAAGGAGTCATTGAAGGTTTTTCAGCAGAGAAGTATTATGACAAAATTTAGCGATACACATTTTTTACAAAGTTAAGAGAATGTGAGGGGCAGAGCCAAGATGGTGGAGTAGAAACAGCTCATCCAAGCCACTCTGCCCCCAGATTCCCCCCAAACTATGTAAAAGGGGACTCTGAACAACTTCTGGAGCCCTAGAACCCACAAAACGACACAGAGA
This sequence comes from Gymnobelideus leadbeateri, assembly GCA_011680675.1. Taxonomy (NCBI): domain Eukaryota; kingdom Metazoa; phylum Chordata; class Mammalia; order Diprotodontia; family Petauridae; genus Gymnobelideus; species Gymnobelideus leadbeateri. Next base: position 577,853 of record WOXC01009206.1, read on the forward strand.
AGCTAACCTCCCGCTGAGGACAGCCCAGCAGCCCTGCAGGAAGGACCAGCACAGTGGTCTGGGAGCTGGCAGCACGCAGTGTGCAGAGCGCGGGAAGCCAACCCAAGCCGGAGCCGAGGTGAGCCGAGGTTTTAGCCCCAGGGCGGCAGGGCCAGCAGCAGGCTGGAGGATCCCCAGAACATCAGCAGCTGTGGTGATTCCAGAATTATCAACATAGACATGCCTAGGACAAAGTAAGAGGTTAGTGTCCTATGGACTTTGGGACCAGTATTTGGGGAATGCGTCGGATCCCTCCCCTGGGGGCTAGAAGACACTGAGGAGACAGGCCATTTTGCAGTTTTCAGAAGCAGCTCCAGCTCCTGGCCTGTGAATTGTAGGGAGATCCAGAGAAGAGTCTTGGGGCGGGTAATTGCTCTTGCTTTAACCTCCCTGGATCTGGATTGTGATCTAGGGTGGAAGTCGTGGGTGGATTTACAACTTGCCAGAAACTGAAGTTGCCGCCCACATGTTTGGGATGAAAATTCCTCTATCTGGCCTTAAAGCCATAGTGTGGCAACAAGCCCCAAAGTCAGTTAATCAAGTGGCAACATGCCAAGGCAAAGGAAACAGAAAAATGCAACCCTAGAATCTTATTTTGGGGGCATGGAGCGGGAAAGGGACTGTGAGGTCAGAAGTCCTGCTCCAAAAGCCCCAGGGAAAACATGAGCAGGTTGCAGGCCATAGAGGACCTTAAGAAGGACTTTAAAAATAAACTAAGAGAAGTGGAGGAAAAATTGGAAAGAGAAATGAGAAGGATGCAGGAAAAGTATGAAATGAGGGTCAACAGCCTAACTGAGGAAAACAACACCTTAAAAAATAGACTAACTCAAATGGCAAAGGAGGCCCAAAAGGGCAATGAGGAGAAGAATGCCTTAAAAAGTCGAATTTGCCAGATGGAAAAAGAATCTCAAAATTTCACTGAGGAGATTCATTCCTTCAGAGTTAGACTGGAGCAAATGGAAGCTAGTGACTTTATGAGAAATCAAGATGCTGTTAAGCAGAGCCAAACAAACGAAAGATTAGAAGGCAATGTGAAATATCTCATGGGAAAAACCACTGACCTGGAAAATAGATCCAGGAGAGACAATTTAAAAATGATTGGACTACCTGAAAGCCATGATCAAGGAAAGAACCCTAGAAATCACCCTTCAAGAAATTCTCAAGGAAAATTGCCCTGATGTTTTAGATCCAGAGGGCAAAATAGAGGTTGAAAGAATCCACCAATCACCTCCTGAAAAAGATCCCCAAAAGAAAACTTTCAGAAATATTATAGCCAGGTTCCAGAATCTCCAGATCAAGGAGAAAATACTACAAGCAGCCAGGAAGAAACAATTTCAATATTGTGGAAACACAATCAGAATAGCCCAGGACCTGGCGGCTTCTACACTAAGGGATTGAAGGGCATGATATATGATATTCCAGAGGGCAAAAGAACTGGGAATGAACCCAAGGGTCACCTACCTAGCAAAACTGAGTATTTTCTTTCAGGGGAAAATATGGTCATTCAGTGGAATAGAGGACTTTCAAGCATTCTTGAGGAAAAAACCAGAGTTGAATAGAAAATTTGACATCCAGACGCAAGAAGTAAGAGATGCCTGAGAAGGTAATCAGGGAAAAGAAATCAAACGGAACTTATCAAAGTTGAACTATTTACATTCCTATATGGAAAAGTAATATCTGTGACTGATGATATCTTTCTCACTATGAAAATAATGGAAGAAGGGGGTGTGGTCATATGAATACATATGTGAATGTCTGTGTATATGGCTACAGTTATATATGGATAGAGGGCATAGGTTGAATTTGTTGGGAAGGGAGAATACTCAAGGGATGAAATTATGAGGTGAGAGAGGAAAGTGGCAAGAGGAGATGGGGAGAGACAGGGTAGGGTAAACTATCTCATGTAGAAGAAGCAAGGGGAAGTGGTTGCAAGGGAGGGGGAGAACAGGAAGGCAAAATGGCAAAACCACATTCTCATTGAATTTGGTTCAGGGAGGGAATGACATACATACTAAATGGGATATCTCAACCTGCAGCACAATAGGGGGATGGGGGATGAGAGGAGGGATGATGGATGGGAGGGCATCCTTGGGGGGAGGCTAGGTTGGAAGTACCCACTATAGAAGAGGGACAGGATCATGTAGGGAATGGACCAGGTCGGGGGTGGGATGAGTGGGAGGGAATTATAAGCAGCCTTGTACAATATATCTACTATGATAATGTTTTGCATAATAGACATGTACAACATATACTGAATTACTTATCTCCCAAGAGGGAATGGGTGACAAGGGAGGAAGGAAATGGATCTGAAATTTGAGGTCTTAACATTAAGTGTTTCAAATATATATAAATACTATCATTAATACTCTTTTGCTTATAATTGGGAGATAAGATGTGCAGGCGTTGGGACACAAAGATTCACCTTCCTCTAATGGAAAAGTCAAAGGGGGTATGGGAGAAGGTATGGGAGAGAGCAGATTGGAGGAAGCGATATCTTGCGGGACTGCTATTCTGGGAGGTTGGGTAGGGGAATAACAGGGGGAAAATGATTGTAACTCAAAATCTGGTGGAAATGAATGATGTAAAACAAAAGTTGATAAAGCATTTGTTTAAAGTTAAGAGAATGTAACATGAAAATTTTAAGATACTGAATTTAAGTTCAATTCTTTTAAAAATGTTTTTGTTTTTAACATTCATTTAAAAATGAGTTTTATATTCTCTTTCCCTCCCTCCCATTTCCCACCCTTTGAGAATAAAAGCAATATAGCAATTATTTGAAGTCATAAAAACGTACTTCCATATTAGTCATGTTGCAAATAAAGCAAGAAAAAATGTGAAAAAAAAGTTTACTTCTTCTTGCTCTCAGAATTCAACAGTTATCCCTCTGGAGGTAGATAGTATTTTTTTTGTTTGTTTTTTTAAACAAATACTTTATTAACTTCTGTTTTACATCATTCATTTCCGCCAGATTTTGAGTTACAATCATTTTCCCCCCATTATTCCCCTACCCAACCTCCCAGAATAGTAGTCCCACAAGATATCGCTTCCTCTAATCTGCTCTCTCCCATACCTTCTCCCATACCCCATCGACTTTTCCATTAGAGGAAGGTGAGTCTTTGTGTCCCAATGCCTGCACATCTTATCTCCCTATTACAAGCAAAAGAGTATTAATAATAGTATTTATATATATTTGAAACATTTAATGTTATGACCTTGAATTTCAGATCCATTTCCTTCCTCCCTTGTCACCCATTCCCTCTTGGGAGATAAGTAATTCAGTATATGTTGTACATGTCTAGCTATGCAAAACATTATCATAGTAGATATATTGTACAAGGCTGCTTATAATTCCCTCCCACTCATCCCACCCCCCACCTGGTCCATTCCCCACATGATCCTGTCCCTCTTCTATAGTGGGTACTTCCAACCTCCCCTCACCCCAAGGATGCCCTCCCATCCATCATCCCTCCTCTCATCCCCCTTCCCCCTATCCTGCTGCAGGTTGAGATATCCCATTTAGTATGTATGTCATTTTCTCCCTGAACCAAATTCAATGTGAATGTGGTTTTGCCTTTTTAGCCTTCCTTATTCTCCCCCTCCTTTGCACCCACTTCCCCTACATGAGATAGTTTACCCTACCATGTCTCTCCCCATCTCCTCTTGCCACTTTCCTCTCTCACCTCATAATTTCATCCCTTGAGTACTCTCCCTTCCCAACAAAATCAACCTATGCCCTCTATCCATATATAACTGTAACCATATACACACACATTCACATATGTATTCATATGACCACACCCCCTTCTTCCATTATTTTCATAGTGAGAAAGATATCATCAGTCACAGATATTGCTTTTCCATATAGGAATGTAAATAGTTCAACTTTGATAAGTTCCTTTTGATTTCTTTTCCCTGATTACCTTCTCAGGCATCTCTTGCTTCTTGCGTCTGGATGTCAAATTTTCTATTCAACTCTGGTTTTTTCCTCAAGAATGCTTGAAAGTCCTCTATTGCACTGAATGACCATATTTTCCCCTGAAACAAAATACTCAGTTTTGCTGGGTAGGTGACCCTTGGGTTCATTCCCAGTTCTTTTGCCCTCTGGAATATCATATTCCATGCCCTTCGATCCCTCAGTGTAGAAGCTGCCAGGTCCTGGCTATTCTGATTGTGTTTCCACAATATTGAAATTGTTTCTTCCTGGCTGCTTGTAGTATTTTCTCCTTGATCTGGGGATTCTGGAACCTGGCTATAATATTTCTGGGAGTTTTCTTTTTGGGATCTTTTTCAGGAGGTGATCTGTGGATTCTTTCAACCTCTATTTTGCCCTCTGGATCTAAAACATCAGGGCAGTTTTCCTTGAGAATTTCTTGAAGGGTGATTTCTAGGTTCTTTCCTTGATCATGGCTTTCAGGTAGTCCAATAATTTTTAAATTGTCTCTCCTGGATCTATTCTCCAGGTCAGTGGTTTTTCCCATGAGATATTTCACATTGCCTTCTAATCTTTCGTTTGTTTGGATCTGCTTAACAGCATCTTGATTTCTCATAAAGTCACTAGCTTCCATTTGCTCCAGTCTAACTCTGAAGGAATGAATCTCCTCAGTGAACTTTTGAGATTCTTTTTCCATCTGGCAAATTCGACTTTTTAAGGCATTCTTCTCCTCATTGCCCTTTTGGGCCTCCTTTGCCATTTGAGTTAGTCTATTTTTTAAGGTGTTGTTTTCCTCAGTCAGGCTGTTGACCCTCATTTCATACTTTTCCTGCATCCTTCTCATTTCTCTTTCTAATTTTTCCTCCACTTCTCTTATTTGATTTTTAAAGTCCTCCTTAAGATCCTCTATGGCCTGCAACCCACTCATGTTTTCCCCTGGGGCTTTTGGAGCAGGACTTCTGACCTCACAGTCCTTTTCCCGCTCTATGCCCCCAAAATAGGAGTCTAGGGTTGCATTTTTCTGTTTCCTTTGCCTTGGCATGTTGCCACTTAATTGCTTGACTTTTGGGCTTGTTGCCACACTATGGCTTTAAGGCCAGATAGAGGAATTTTCGTCCTGAACGTGTGGGGGGCAACTTCCGTTTCTGGCAAGCTGTAAACCCACCCACAACTTCCACCCTAGATCACAATCCAGATCCAGGGAGGTTAAAGCAAGAGCGATTACCCCCCAAGACTGATCGCTGGATCTCCCCACGATTTGTAGGCTGGGAGCCGGAAATGCCTCTGAAAACTACACAGTGGCATGTCTCCTCAGCAGCTTCTAGCCCCCAGGGGAGGGAGCTGACTCATTCCCCAAATACAGGTCCCAAAGTCCATAGGACACTAACCTCTTACTTTGTCCTAGGCAAGTCTATGTTGATAATTCTGGAGTCTCCACAGTTCCTGGTGTTCTGGGGTTCCTCCAGCCGGCTGCTGGCCCTGCCGCCCTGGGGCTAAAACCTCGGCTCACGTGGACCTGGGCTCGGCTCGGCTCCTGCGCTCTGCGCGCTGCCGGCTCCCAGACCACTGCGCTGGTCCTTCCTGCAGTGTGCTGGGCTGTCCTCAGCGGGAGGTTAGCTTCTCTGTGTCGTTCTGTGGGTGCTGGGGCTCCAGAAGATTTTCAGAGTCCTTTTTTACATAGTTTGTGGAGAATCTGGGGGCAGAGAGGCTTGGACGACCTGTTTCTACTCCGCCATCTTGGCTCCGCCCCCCGGTAGATAGTATTTTTAACCACAGGTCATTTGGAATTGTTTTGGATTGTTGTCTTTACCAGAGTAGCTATGTCTTTCACAGCTGATCATCATATAATATTGTTCTTACTGTGTACAATGTTCTTCTGGTTCTGTAGAGTATAATTCTTTGCAAAACTATAGAAAGTATTATTAGAGAGATAGCGATTATCTAGAAAACAAAGCAATGAATCAAAAACACTAGTGTGGCTTCATCGAGAACAAGTCATGCCATGCCATGGGCTGCTCAGTGTCCAGCACTTAGCATGATCCAGAGACGTGAATTAGAAATGACCAGGCCATGTGGGTAGCTCAAGGAAGAACCATGAACTCCATTTATTGATACTCAGGGAAAGGTTTTTATAGAACCAAGAGACAAAAGACGGAAAGGAAGAGATGTCATTATCTTAGTCTGTTGTATCCTGGAAGTAGCATGGCAGTAAGGCCTATTGATCCCTAGGTGCCATAAGGTCTTAGGAAAAGTCAGTTTTCTCTTATCACATGCAGTCAGTTACATCTCAAAGGATGCTCTTGAGAGCTGGCCTCAAACCCTAATGGCCAAGGCCGCATCATCAAGAACATCTGCATAGGAACTGACTTCCTGCAAATGTTTTGGACAACTAAAGTTTTGGGGCAGAGCCTTACATCTGGGTCTCCAGTACTTCTTAATGCAGCCGCAGTCATAAACAGATACAATTGAGAGCAAACCTCAAAGTTGAAGCGCAATCCTCAACAGATATCATGTTTAGAGCTGGCCGCTCAAAGATACCAGAGTGTGAAATCAGATATAGCCTGGGACAGAATCCTCTTGATCTCAAGAACTTGAAAAACATCCTTTTAATTGCAACCTATATCAAAAGAACTCTGGAGCAGACTTAGTGAAAAGTTGAATCTCAAAGAGATCTTTGACATGCAGGTCCACTGATATCAGGGTAATTATCAGAGTCCTGGGACAGGCCTCTTTGGCTCACCACAATGCCAGACTAATCTTATTTACTTTTCTGACAGAATTTCTTTTAGCAATGCATGTAGTAAGGCATCCAACTATTTTGGAAATGGAGAGACATGGACTATATGATATAATTAGAGGAATTTGGAATTGGATATATAGCTGAACTGAACTGAAAGAGAAGTTACTGTTAGTTCTACGATAAATTGAAAGGAAATCTCCTGTGGAGTGCTACTGGGGATCTGTGCTTGTGCCTATAATGTTTAATATTTTTATCAATGATTTAGATTTAATAATACAAAATTTATCAACTTTACCAGTGACATAAATCTAGGAATGTAGCTAACATACCGGATGATAGTTAGAATACCAAAATATCTTGTCAGCCTAGAAAATTAGACTTAAATTGCTCAAGATGGAACTTACTATGGACAGTTGTAAAGACTTACACTCAGTGAATCAATTTCACAAGTACAAGGCGAGAGAAGCATGACTACACATCCATATACACATGTATTTGGATACACACAATGTGGGAATTTGAAATTTGTTTTTTTGACTAATATAGTTGTTTCATGAGATTTATTTCTTCTATTTTTCCTCCCATGGGATAAGTAATGGAAGATAGAGAAAGTATATTTCTGTTAATTAAACTTAAAATTTTAAATAGAGAAATGTGGAGTGCTAAAAATATGCTCCATACAAAATTGCATGCGTTTTCAGATGAGTAACTATATGAGTAGTTTTATTTAATTGCTTTACCTTGCTCTCACAGAATAGAGGTAATCAGTAAATGTTTGCCAAGCAAAACCAAAACACATCAATGAAACTTTTAAAAATAAAAATGTGAGTAGAATTTAGAAATCTAATGTAATTTGGGAAGCAGTAAGAGAGTCATAACTTCCACAAATTAGAAGGCAATAATCTCTACTCTGCCTCCACATTGGGAGTATTATTTTAAGGTGGGAAACTAAATTTTAGAAGAGGTTTTTTTTTTTTTTTTAAACAAATGCTTTATTAACTTCTGTTTTACATCATTCATTTCCGGCAGATTTTGAGTTACAATCATTTTCCCTCCATTATTCCCCTACCCAACCTCCCAGAATAGTAGTCCCACAAGATATCGTTTCCTCCAATCTGCTCTCTCCCATACCTTCTCCCATACCCCCATCGACTTTTCCATTAGAGGAAGGTGAATCTTTGTGTCCCAATGCCTGCACATCTTATCTTCCTATTACAAGCAAAAGAGTATTAATAATAGTATTTATATATATATGAAACATTTAATGTTATGACCTCACATTTCAGATCCATTTCCTTCCTCCCTTGTCACCCATTCCTTCTTGGGAGATAAGTAATTCAGTATATGTTGTACATGTCTAGCTATGCAAAACATTATCATAGTAGATATATTGTACAAGTCTGCTTATAATTCCCTCCCACTCATCCCACCCCACACCTGGTCCATTCCCTACATGATCCTGTCCCTCTTCTATAGTGGTTACTTCCAACCTCCCCTCACCCCAAGGATGCCCTCCCATCCATCATCCCTCCTCTCATCCCCCTTCCCCTATCCTGCTGCAGGTTGAGATATCCCATTTAGTATGTATGTCATTTTCTCCCTGAACCAAATTCAATGTGAATGTGGTTTTGCCTTTTCAGCCTTCCTTATTCTCCCCCTCCTTTGCAACCACTTCCCCTTGCTTCTTCTACATGGGATAGTTTACCCTACCCTGTCTCTCCCCATCTCCTCTTGCCACTTTCCTCTCTCACCTCATAATTTCATCCCTTGAGTATTCTCCTTTCCCAACAAATTCAGCCTATGCCCTCTATCCATATATAACTGTAACCATATACACACACATTCACATATGTATCCATATGACCACACCCCCTTCTTCCATTATTTTCATAGTGAGAAAGATATCATCAGTCACCGTTATTGCTTTTCCATATAGGAATGTAAATAGTTCAACTTTGATAAGTTCCTTTTGATTTCTTTTCCCTGGTTACCTTCTCAGGCATCTCTTGCTTCTTGCGTCTGGATGTCAAATTTTCTATTCAGTTCTGGTTTTTTCCTCAAGAATGCTTGAAAGTCCTCTATTCCACTGAATGACCATATTTTCCCCTGAAACAAAAATACTCAGTTTTGCTGGGTAGGTGACCCTTGGGTTCATTCCCAGTTCTTTTGCCCTCTGGAATATCATATTCCATGCCCTTGATCCCTCAGTGTAGAAGCTGCCAGGTCCTGGGCTATTCTGATTGTGTTTCCACAATATTGAAATTGTTTCTTCCTGGCTGCTTGTAGTATTTTCTCCTTGATCTGGGGATTCTGGAACCTGGCTATAATATTCCTGGGAGTTTTCTTTTTGGGGTCTTTTTCAGGAGGTGATCTGTGGATTCTTTCAACCTCTATTTTGACCTCTGGATCTAAAACATCAGGGCAGTTTTCCTTGAGAATTTCTTGAAGGGTGATTTCTAGGTTCTTTCCTTGATCATGGCTTTCAGGTAGTCCAATAATTTTTAAATTGTCTCCTGGATCTATTTTCCAGGTCAGTGGTTTTTCCCATGAGATATTTCACATTGCCTTCTAATCTTTCATTTGTTTGGATCTGCTTAACAGCATCTTGATTTCTCAAAGTCATTAGCTTCCATTTGCTCCAGTCTAACTCTGAAGGAATGAATCTCCTCAGTGAACTTTTGAGATTCTTTTTCCATCTGGCAAATTCGACTTTTTAAGGCATTCTTCTCCTCAATGCCCTTTTGGGCCTCCTTTGCCATTTGAGCTAGTCTATTTTTTAAGGTGTTGTTTTCCTCAGTCAGTATGTTGACCCTCATTTCATACTTTTCCTGCATCCTTCTCATTTCTCTTTCTAATTTTTCCTCCACTTCTCTTATTTGATTTTTTAAGTCCTTCTTAAGGTCCTCTATGGCCTGCAACCCGTTCATGTTTTCCCCTGGGGCTTTTGGAGCAGGACTTCTGACCTCACAGTCCTTTTCCCGCTCTATGCCCCCAAAATAGGAGTCTAGGGTTACATTTTTCTGTTTCCTTTGCCTTGGCATGTTGCCACTTAATTGCTTGACTTTTGGGCTTGTTGCCACACTATGGCTTTAAGGCCAGGTAGAGGAATTTTCATCCCGAACGTGTGGGGGGCAACTTCCGTTTCTGGCAAGCTGTAAACCCACCCACAACTTCCACCCTAGATCACAATCCAGATCCAGGGAGGTTAAAGCAAGCGCGATTACCCCCAAGACTGATCGCTGGATCTCCCCATGATTTGTAGGCTGGGAGCCGGATCTGACTCTGAAAACTACAAAATGGCGTGTCTCCTCAGCAGCTTCTAGCCCCCAGGGGAGGGAGCTGACGCATTCCCCAAATACAGGTCCCACTAACCTCTTACTTTGTCCTAGGCATGTCTATGTTGATAATTCTGGAGTTGCCAGGGTTCCTGGTGTTCTGGGGTTCCTCCAGCTGGCTGCTGGCCCTGCCGCCCTGGGGCTAAAACCTCGGCTCAGGCGGATGTGGGCTCGGCTCCTATGCTCTGCGAGCTGCCAGGTGCCAGACCACTGTGCTGGTCCTTCCTGCAGGGCTGCTGGGCTGTCCTCAGCGGGAGGTTAGCTTCTCTGTGTCGTTCTGTGGGTGCTGGGGCTCCAGAAGTTGTTCAGAGTCCCCTTTTACATAGTTTGAGGGGAATCTGGGGGCAGAGAGGCTTGGAAGAGCTGTTTCTACTCTGCCATCTTGGCTCCGCTCCGCTAGAAGAGGTTTTGATAAACAAGAAAGAATCCACAGGAGGGAAACTAGGACCTTGAGTCCATGTCATGTGAGATTCACTTGAAGAAGTAGAGGTCTTTAGTTTTGAGAATTCACAGCTCAAGGATGTGTAATGGACCTTGGTCAGGCTCTACAGGAACCTTTGCTTAGTTGCAGTTCACATACATCAAGATATCAAAGTGTCCCTAAGGTGGCAGCACATAGGAAAATAAATTTTGTGAGAAAAAAAGATAGTAAAATAGGGGAAGGAAAATGTTCAGAGATAGGCTGCACCAAATTAAGTTTGCACTCTTCATACTATATATATAGGCCCAAGCAACCAATGAGTTGGTGGAATATCTTGCATTTAGGGGGATAAATGCATTTTGCTGAAAGAACATTGTTGCTCCTCTGACCTGGTAAGACCCTACGATTCTACATTTTGTTTATCTCCATTCAGGCTGGCTAGAGATGTTTCATAACTTTAGAAGTTTTTAAGCAACAGTTGTTTGAGAACTTGTCAGATGGACAATAACAAACATTTATTTTGTTTCTATAGCAGTTTGGGAAATGGCATAGTGGAGACACAAAGGTAATAGCAATGATGGTCACTCCAGTTTTAGCCACATTTTCTCTATTTCCCTGATATAAAAGCAGGCAACCAATCAAGAAGCACTTAAGTAAATTTGAATAAGGATCTGTACAGTTTAAAACCAATTCAAATATACCTTATGCTTCAAAAAAAAGCAATTTATATTTTTTCTTATTTTATCATCCATTGTAGTTTCTATTTGCATTTTAGCATACATTTGGATAACATATTTTACTCAGTATGGAAGCAGGGCAGTATAGCTGTCCTCTAGAGAATTGAAAGTTACACAATTAGTTGTAGGAAGTATGAGGGTATGAATTATTCATTCTTTAACTCTTTCTTTGGCCACTTACTCCTTCTAAAATCTTTCCCAGTGGAGAATCTGTCTGAAATCTGAAGTGGTTAGTTGAAATATTTCTTTTTTAAATTGCCCTACTTGTGGAATGAGAAAGTTGAAGTTTAAAGACATCAACATATAGTGGTCAAAATTGGTTTACCAAGGGTAGTACAGGACAACCCATCTTGTCCCCCTTCCTGAATGTGCATGTGTGCAGGTAACCTACATGTTCTTTGACCTCAAGGAAAGTTGCATAAAATCAGGGGGTATAATCCAGGGCTTATTTCTATCCAGGGGTCATCTGGGAAGCCATTTCTACAATTTGTGACCAAATGATAAAACACATATGAAGGACATTTGAATCATGCAGCCATTGCTTAAATGTCTGTATTGTTGTATATTGCCCTTGTCTATAACTGTGTTATGTAATGAGAGATAATGAATATTTTGTTAATTATACCTTCAAAGAACATATAATTACAGCAAAATACAAAGATTATAAAGAAAAAGTTAATTTTCCTCTGTTCAAATTTTAGAAATAACCCACCTACTATATCAGTTCCTCTCCTATGGAGCTACTCTTTGTGATATATTGAAGTTGAGATGAATTGGAAAAACGTGAAATTACAAAATACTTATTTGAATGTAAGAGTATGTTACATAATTGCTATTGGTTATGTCTTTGCTTCCTTTATACTTCATTAGATAGCTTAATGATTGGCCCCTTCTTCCTCTTCCCCCCTCCCCCAATCATCAACTATTGAGTCAACTGGTGATCAGCTCTCTGGTGATGGGGCTTGGATGACATATATAGTTAATATCATACAGTCTGTACTGAAGATTTTCTTTGCTTGGTAGGTTCTACCTTAACAACTCTGGCGAAAGCATCGAAGTGGGATGTTGGCGGAGGAAGTAATCATGCAAAAATTTAGGTTTAGAAGAAATGTTTTCTGTTTCAACTAAAATGAATAAATGACTTTTTATATGATGGCTATAAATATGCACATGCTGTGATCTTGCATTTTGCTTATTTATGCTATTTTGCTGAGAATTTTAAAGCATGCAAGGTAGATTTTGATAAACCAGTGTCAAAAATGTTTAGTCTGAACAACACATAAGGAAAAATAGTACTTTTAGGTATTATAAGAGAACAATTGGGGGAAAAAAACAGAAAGTCTAATTCCCCATATGATTTCATTGCCCCCTAATTCAGGGATAGGACACTCACAATAATTTTCCTTTATAACAACATTATAAGTAAAATGAATTGTGGTATAAAAGTAAATAAACAATATTTTTCTAGTTCAAGAAAAATACATGACATCAACCTAGTCCAAATTGTACCATTCAGGTATTTTTTAAGATAATGTTGCAGTCTGAAATAAGAACTAGGATACTATAACTTTAACATAAATCTGAAGACTTTAAGATTTCAGATAATCTATAATGTATACATATATCAGTCTGTATTCTAAAGGTCATACAAATTCATGACCTTATAAGAAAGCATGTTCAAAAAGGACAACTACCATGCCTGTATATAAAATAGACCCTGCTGGGAAACTATCTTTTAACTCTTCTTGAATCTAGAAACGTTTTATGTCATTTTAGGTGTGAGGGTGAAAAGTAGATCCTTTTTTGTCTCCAAATAATGTTCCATTCACATGCTTCTTCATATCCAGTGTGTTATTTTTTTTTTTTGTCTTGGATTTTGGTGAATTGTTGTCATTCCAGATAAAATGATGAATGTAGCTGAGAAGCAAAATCAGACCCTCGTTGTCAGTATAAATCAGGGGTTCTTAATTTATTTTGTGCCCTGGTATCCTTTGATTTTGTACCCCTTCTTAGAATATTTTTAAATGAATAAATTAAAAACATATGGAGTTACAAAGGAAACTAATTATATTGAAATAAAGGTATCAAAATATTAAAAGCACAAGGTCAAGGTCCAGGACCTCCCCCCACCCCACAAAGGATAAGGTAAAAACAAATGCATGCCACAGAGATATGTTAAGATTTTACTTTTAAGAGCTATTTTTTCATGTTCTTCACAAATATCTCCCAGAAAAATTAATCATTTGCTTTTATAAGAATAAAACACCATACAAAAGAATACCTCTATCAATGTCTAAAATTAAAAATAAATATACATATTAATTAAATGAAGCTAAGTATGATATACATATTTTGTAGTCCATTTTAATCAACAAATATATAACATTTTATTCTTGTATTTTGTCATATAAGTAAATATATCATGATGAACTAATTTGATGAACAAAGATTCCAAGTAATAACACAATTAAATTTTCCCACCAAATTCATATAGCCCACTTGCTCATACATATTACAAGCTATGATTCCCATGTGAAAGATATCAGCTTATTTCCTCTTTCTGTCAATCATGTATGCCATGTGAGGCCATGGTATGTCAGGTTGTGACCTTTCAATTGGGGCATGAGCCTGAAAGCAACCAGTGATTCAGTTTGTTTAATTATTCAGGCTGTTTCTAATAAGTATAAAAATGTGACCTTAACATATTTCACATGCTTGTTCACTTCTGACTTTCAAGTCATATTCATCAGAACAATCTGAACTTCTTTAGCTGTAATAGAAGGCAATAAAATGATCATTCAATAACCTTGCTTTGGCCATTATTTCAGGGTCAACATAATGGCTGAAACTTCCTTTCCTATAGGACTATGACATACTATCCCTTTAAAACCATATTAGGCTTTTGACAATAGGCTATGGACTTAGTGAATATCTGGCAAATATGAATTACTGAAAAAACTCATTAGATGCTAAACACTTATTTTATTTTTATCAGATTTTATTTTAAACAGCTTCTATTATTTTCATCAATTTATATTATTTTAAATAGTAATTGTTCCATTTATCCTCTTAAAAATTCAGGGTTGGGGTGGCTAGGTGGTGCAGTGAGTAAGAGCACCGGCTCGGAGTTGGGATGACCCGAGATCGAATCTGGCCTCAGAAAATGAGCACCCACACATAAATAGTGACTAGCCGTGTAACCTTGAGCAAGTTACTTAAACCCAATTGCTTATAAAAAAAAAAGATTCAGGGTTATCATTTTAATGAGTTGAGTGTGGGACAGGTGGAATTTAGTATGTTTTTAATATTTGGGGGTTTGGATTTATGGATGTAATTATGTATTTAACTGTTTGTTTCATATCTCCTTTTTCAATGACTTTCTTTTTTTCCAATTAAACAAACGCTTTATTAACTTCTGGTTTACATCATTCAATTCCACCTGATTATGAGTTACATTTTCCCCCCATTTTTCCCTACCCACCACCCCAGAATAGCAGTCCCACTAGATATCCCCTCATCCAATCTGCTCTCTCCCATATCTTCTCACATACCCCCTTCGACTTTGCCATTAGGGCAAGGTGAATCTCTGAGCCCCAATGCCTGGACATCTTATGAAACATTTAATTTTAAAATTTCGATTTTCAGATCCATTCCCTTCCTCCCTTGTCACCCACTTCCTGTGAGGAGATAAGCAATTCAGTATGTGTTGTACATGTATAGCTATGCAAAACATTACCATAGTAGATATATTGTAAAAGTCTGCTTATATTTCCCTCCCACCCTTCTCACCTCCCACCTGGTCCATTCCCTACTTTGATCCTGTCCCTCTTTGATATTGGGTACTTCCAACATCCCCTCCCACCAGAATGCCCTTCCCTCCATCATTCCCCCTCTCATCCCTCTTTCCCCTACTCAGGAGAGTGAGTGAGGGTAAGATATTCCATTTAGTATGTATGTGATTCTCTCCTTGAGCCAACTTCAATGAGAATATGCTTTTGCCTTTTTGCCTTCCTGTTCTTCCCCTCTCCTGCAACTACTTCCCCTTGCCTCTTCTACATGAGATAGTTTACCCTACCCTGTCTCTCTCCATCACCTCTTGACACTTTCCTCTCTCACCTCTTGACTTCACCCCTTAAGAATCATCCCTTCCTTTGGGCAGCTAGTTGGCACAGAGAGCCGAGCACAGGCACTGGAGCCAAAAGGACCCGAGCCCGGATCCGGCCCCAGACACCCAACACACGAACAAAAACCCATCCGTGTGACCCCGGGCAAGTCACCCAACCCCAATTGCCTTCCAAAAAAAAAAAGAATCATCCCTTCCCATCAAATTCAATCTGTGCCCTCTATCCATGTATACATGTGAACATATGCTATGTACCCTTCTTCAATTATTTTCATAATGAGAAAGGTTTCATCAAACACAGTTATTGTTTTTCCATGGAGAAATGTAAATAGTGCAACTTTGATAAGTTCCTTTTGATTTCTTTTCCTTGATTACCTTCTCAAGTATCTCTTGCTTCTTGCATCTGGATGTCAAATTTTCTATTCAACTCTGGTTTTTTCATCAAGAATGCTTGAAAGTCCTCTATTCCAATGAATGACCATATTTTCCCATGAAACAAAATACTCAGTTTTGCTGGGTAGGTGACCCTTGGGTTCATTCCCAGTTCTTTTGCCCTCTGGAATATCATATTCCATGCCCTTCTATCCCGCAGTGTAGAAGCTGCCAGGTCCTGTGCTACTCTGATTGTGTTTCCACAATATTGAAATTGTTTCTTCCTGGCTACTTGTAGTATTTTCTCCTTGATCTGGGGATTCTGGAACCTGGCTATAATATTCCTAGGAGTTTTCTTCTTGGGATCTTTTTCAGGAGGTGATCGGTGGATTCTTTCAACCTCTATTTCCACCACTGGGTCTATAACATCAGGGTAATTTTCCTTGAGAATTTCTTTAAGGATGATTTCTAGGTTCTTTCTTTGGTCATGGCTTACAGGTAGTCCAATAATTTTTAAATTATCTCTCCTGGATCTATTTTCCAGGACAATGTTTTTCCCATGAGATATTTCACATTGCCTTCTATTCTTTCATTTGTTTGGATCTGTTTAATGGTATCTTGATTTCTCATAAAGTCACTAGGTTCCATTTGCTCGAGTCTAACTCTGAAGGAATGAATCTCCTCAGTGAGCTTTTGAGATTCTTTTTCCATCTGGGAAATTCGACTTTTTAAGGCATTCTTCTCCTCATTGCCTTTCTGAGCCTCTTTTGCCATTGGACTCCTATTTTAGGGGCAAAGAGGCTCCAAGCATGGAGGAGGACTGTGAGGTCAGAACTCCTGCACCAAAAGCCCCAAATGAAAATACAAACTGGCTATAGGCCATAGAGGACCTTAAGAAGCAGATAAGAGAAGTGGGGGGAAATTTGGGAAAAGAAATGAAAAAGATGCAAGAAAAGTATGAAATGACAGTCAACAGCCTGACTGAAGAAAATAACACCTTAAAAAATTGACTAACTCAATGACTTTCTAAACTCTTTCAAAAGTGAATATTCTTTCAGGAATGTATTTGCACTGTGAGGGATTAGTTTTTATGTAGAAATGGAAATAGATATTTTGAAGAAACAGCGCGTCCAAGCCACTCTGCCCCCAGATTTCCTCCCAACTATGTAAAAGGGGAATCTGAACAACTTCTGGAGCCCCAGCACCCTCAGAACGACACAGAGAAGCTAACCTCCCACTGAGGACAGCCCAGCAGCCCTGCAGGAAGAACCAACTCAGTGGTTTGGGAGCCAGCAGAGCAGCACGCAGAGTGTGGGGAGCCTAGCCCAGGTCTGCATGAGTTGCGGTTTTAGCCCCATGGTGGCAGGGCCAGCAGCTGGCTGGAGGGACCCCAGAACACCAGCAACTGTGGCGATTCCAGAATTATCA
The DNA here is from genome assembly GCA_011680675.1 of Gymnobelideus leadbeateri. Classification (NCBI taxonomy): domain Eukaryota; kingdom Metazoa; phylum Chordata; class Mammalia; order Diprotodontia; family Petauridae; genus Gymnobelideus; species Gymnobelideus leadbeateri. Next base: position 594,979 of record WOXC01009206.1, read on the forward strand.
ACATAGACATGCCTAGGACAAAGTGAGAGGTTAGTGCCCTATGGACTTTGGGACCAGTATTTGGGGAATGCGTCACTTCCTCCCCTGGGGCTAGAAGCCACTGAGGAGACACACCATTCTGTAGTTTTCAGAGGCACTTCCAGCTCCTGGCCTGCGAACTGTAGGGAGATCCAGTGATCAGTCTTGGGGGGTAATCGATCTTGCTTTAATCTCCCTGGATCTGGATTGTGATCTGGGGTGGAGGGTTTGGGTGGGTCTCCAGCTTCCCAGAAACAGAAGTTGCCCCACTACATGTTCTGGATGAAAATTCCCCTATCTGGTGGCAAAACCATAGTGTGGCAACAAGCCCAAAAGTCAAGTAATTAAGTGGCAACATGCCAAGGCAAAGGAAACAAATTAAACAGAAAAATGCAACCTTAGACTCCTACTTTGGGGGCAAAGAAAAGCAAGGCTTAGAGCAGGAAGAGGACTGTGAGGTCAGAAGTCCTGCTCCAAAAGCCCCAGGGGAAAACATGAGTGGGTTATAGGCCATAGAGGACCTTAAGAAGGACTTTAAAGTTCAAGTAAGAGAAGTGTAGGAAAAATTGGAAAGAGAAATGAGAAGGATGCGGGAAAAGTATGAAATGAGGGTCAACAGCCTGACTGAGGAAAACAACACCTTAAAAAATAGACTAACTCAAATGGAAAAGGAGGCCCAAAAGGGCAATGAGGAGAAGAATGCCTTAAAAAGTCGAATTTGCCAGATGGAAAAAGAATCTCAAAAGTTCACTGAGGAGATTCATTCCTTCAGAGTTAGACTGGAGCAAATGGAAGCTAATGACTTTATGAGAAATCAAGATGCTGTGAAGCAGATCCAAACAAATGAAAGATTAGAAGGCAATGTGAAATATCTCATGGGAAAAACCATTGACCTGGAAAATAGAACCAGGAGAGACAATTTAAAAATTATTGGACTTATGGAAAGCCATGATCAAAGAAAGAACCTAGAAATCACCCTTCAAGAAATTCTCAAGGAAAATTGCCCTGATGTTTTAGATCCAGAGGGCAAAATAGAGGTTGAAAGAATCCACCAATCACCTCCTGAAAAAGATCCCAAAAAGAAAACTTCCAGGAATATTATAGCCAGGTTCCAGAATCCCCAGATCAAGGAGAAAATACTACAAACAGCTAGGAAGAAACAATTTCAATATTGTGGAAACACAATCAGAATAGCCCAGGACTTGGCAGCTTCTACACCTATGGACTGAAGGGCATGGAATATGATATTCTAGAGATTAAAAGAGCTGGGACTGAACCCAAGGGTCACCTACCCAGCAAAACTGAGTATTTTGTTTCAGGGGAAAATATGGTCATTCAGTAGAATAGAGGACATTCAAGCATTCCTGGGGACAAAACCAGAATGGAATAGAAAATTTGACATCCAGATACAAGAAGCAAGAGATGCCTGAAAAGGTAATCAGGGAAAAGAAATCAAAAGGAACTTATCAAAGTTGAACTATTTACATTCCTATATGGAAAAACAATAACAGTGACTGATGAAATCTTTTTCACTATGAAAATAATGGAAGAAGGGTGTATGGTCATATGAATACATATGTGAATGTGTGTGTGTATGGTTACAGTTATTTATGGATAGAGGGCATAGGTTGAATTTGTTGGGAAGGGAGAATACTCAGGGGGTGAAATTATGAGGTGAGAGAGGAAAGTGGCAAGAGGAGATGGGGATAGACAGGGTAGGGTAAACTTTCTCATGTAGAAGAAGCAAGGGGAAGTGGTTGCAAGGGAGGGGAAGAATAGGAAGGCAAAATGGCAAAACCACATTCTCATTGAATTTGGTTTTGGGAGAGAATGACACCCATACTAAATGGGATATCTCAACCTGCAGCAGAAGAGGGGGAAGGGGGAGGAGAGGAGGGATGATGTATGGGAGGGCATCCTTGGGGGGAGGGGAGGTTGGGAGTACCCACTGTAGAAGAGGGACAGGATCAAGTAGGGAATGGATCAGGTGGGGAGTGGGATGAGTGGGACAGAATTATAAGCAGCCCTGTACAATATATCTGCTATGATAATGTTTTGCATAGCTAGACATGTACAACATATACTGAATTACTTATCTTCTCCCCAGAGGGAATGGGTGACAAGGGAGTAAGGAAATGGATCTGAAATTCAAGGTCTTAAGATTAAATGTTTCAAATATATATAAATACTATTATCAATACTCTTTTGCATTTATTTGGCAGATAAGGTGTGCCGGCATTGGGACACAAAGATTCACCTTCCTCTAATGGAAAAGTCGAAGGGGCATGGAAGAAGATATCGGAGAGAGCAGATTGGAGGAAGCAATATCTTGCGGTACTGCTATTCTGGGAGGGTAGGTAGGAGAAAAACAGGGGTGGGGGGGATGATTGTAACTCAAAATCTAGCAAAAATGAATGATGTAAAACAGAATTTAATAAAGCATTTGTATAAAAAAAAGAAATGTGAAAGGAGTTGTGTTGGATAGTGTAATAAATACAAAAAAATATATATATTACACTTAAAAGTGTGCCTGCATACATCCTCCCCTCCTTAGACTCAGTTGTTAAACATTTACCAGCATACTCCTATCCATTTTACAGGATTAAAGGAATCATCCAGAGAGGACTGGATATCTTTATCTCAACATACAGTTCATTTGGGTCCCATTAAAATAAAATAAAAAAGCAACTACTTTCTTCTTCCCCCCTCCCTCTTTCTCATTCTTTTTTCTTTCTTTTGTTCTCCCCGTCCTTCCTTTCTTTCCCATTCTCTTTTTCTCTTCTTCTTTCCCTCTTTCCTTCTCTTCTTCCTCCCTCCCTGTTATGGGAATGGGAATCTGAAGACCTTCCCTGACCCTTGGCGCTTTGATAGCCTTAAGTGACTCTTGAGAACTTTCTCTGATTTGAAAATATACTCTGGGGGTGGCTAGGTGGCGCTGTGAATAGAGCGCTGGCCCTGGAATCAGAAGGACCTGAGTTCAGAGCCGGCCTCCAACACTTAATCCGCACAAACAAAAACCTAGCCGTGTAACCTTGGGCAAGTTACTTAACCCCAATTGCCCTAAAGGGGCGGCTAGGTGGCGCAGTGAGTAAGAGCGCCGGCCTCGGAGTTTGGATGACCCGAGATCAGATCCGGCCTCAGAAAATGAGCACCCACGCATAAATAATGACTAGCCGTGTAACCTTGAGCAAGTTACTTAACCCCAATTGCTTTAAAAAAAAAAAAAGAAAAGAAAAGAAAATATACTCTGCCCCCTAATAGGCTGAATGTGGTCACATGGAGTCTGTGGCAGGAGGCTTTTTGTTCAGGAATGCCCACACCTTGTTACTTTGTAATTGGGCAGTGGGTCAAGAGGGTTGTGACATTCTCTAAGCCAGGAGAAAGCTATATATACCCTTCTGTGAGGTTTTGCTTTGGGGCTCACTTTGAGAAGAGTTGTGTGATTTGGCCAAATGAGACTCTGGACAGCTGTTGAGTCCCCCAGGTTTGAAAATCTAGATGTTGGTGCTTCCCTCTCTGGTAACTGACTGGGTATGGATGTAATGGTCAGCCAGCTGGAAGCCTGTCTGCTGTGTTTCTCTGTCTGCTTCTAACTTCTGCTTGTAACTTCTGTTTGTATTCTCTGAAGTTCAGGGTGTTGACTTTTCCCCCTGAACTAGGTAAATAATATATGTTTGATTAAAGTAAGATTGTTAACCCATTTTGAGTTCCTTCCCTTTAGAAAAGCAGATCTAAGAACCTGTGCTAGCAGCCATCCTGGGTATACTAGGGTGCTTGCTGCTATACTCCCACATTCCTCCCTCCTTTCCTTGACCTCTCCTTCCCTTCCTCCTTTCCCTCCTTCCTCCATTCTTTCCTTCTTTATTTCCTCCCCCTTTCCTTCCTACTTGTACAAGATAGGCAGATGAATGGTTTGAAATTTCCATCACTGGGGTTGTAGTAGACACCAGGAAAACTAGGGTTACAGAATCACAGGATCATAGATTTAGAGTTGTAAGGAAGAAATCTAGTCCAGCACCCTAGTTTTACAGATGTAAAACTGAGGCCTAGAGAGGTTACTTAAGTTGCCCCAGGTCACACAGGTAGTAAATTTAAGATTAATTCCCTTCCAAATTCAATACACTTTACTCTTCCTCTCATTTCATATACTCACCATCTGTGTGACTGTGGCTAAACCATTTTATCTTTCAAATGTTTTGTTTCTTCATCTGTAAAATGGGGTTATCAATCCTTTTATGATTTACTCCATAGAGTTGTTGTGAGGAGAGTTCTTTGCAAAGTTTAAAAGTGCCTTGTATCATTTATTTGCATAATATTGCTTTTTTTCTTTTGCTATTTTTTTGAAGGGCAGCCACGGTTGTGATTTGCCTAAAGTCACATGACTAATAAGTGTGTCAAGCATCTGAGGTCGAATGGTGCTCTATTCACTGTGCCACCTAGCCACCCCATATTTTCATATTTCAAAGATATTGTCCATCTAGGTGCCAGGTTACATAGAATAATATATGTCTGATTCTGAAAGACCTAAACTAATTTGCAGACTTAAACTCTGCTATTTCTGGAATATCTCTCAAGGATTACTACGAGTAAAGGAACTGAATGCTCATTTGGCTCAAGAACCCATGATAAATTTAAGGCAAGTCTCAGAGATAATTAAGCTTCTTTACCCCTTGAGCTTGGATATTTTTCAATCAACTACAAGAGAGAAGTAGAAAAGATGACAATTATATCTCTGTTTTTGTTTTTTGGTTTTTTTTTGCTTGAATGTATCTTTTTGAGTGACAGGACATTGCTTTTTAGGCTGTGGTTTTCCATTTAATAATTCAGTAATTAGATGCACCACTGTTAGCTACAAAATCCCTAACAGCTTTTAAATGAGAGAAGACAGTGGGGCTTTTATGATCCCCAGAAGGCCCCTCTCAGATGTCTTTAACTTGAAGGACAGAGAATTGAGAGTCACACTAAGGTGTATGAAAACACAGGTGAATACTCGTTTAGTGTTAGATATCCTTCTCCTTTGAGTTTTGCTAGTCAAATCAGCCCAGATAACTGCAAAGAAAGTAAGAAAGTCTAAAATCAAAATGCCCCATCGTGCCTTTACTCCATTTACACCTGTTAAAAAAATTGTGGTGATAGCCAATGATTTACCAAATAAGTAACATTAGTATGTATATGGAAATGGGATATTCTCATTGCCTAAATACCAAGTCCTGTCCTAATCTTTCCCTTAATGGAGTGCCTAATTTACTGGAATTCTCTCTCTCTCTCTCTCTCTCTCTCTCTCTCTCTCTCTCTCTCTCTCTCTCTCTCTCTCTCTCTGCAAGTAGTTCAATTTTCAGTCTGTTTAATAATACACCTGAAAAACTAACAAAGGAAGGTGAAAGGTGCTAACAGCAGCATGCTAATTAGCAAAGAAACCCAGAGAGTTCATATTATCAGAATGAAGGCAAATTTTATCTTGTGTCATCTCAACTGTATGGTGTTCCAATAGCCTAAGAAATCATTCCTTGACCTGCTGTGTTTTAGAAACTCTAAAACATTATTTAAAGCATTAACACAGTGCTTTAAAATAATGTACATTTCCCTTGATTTCTCAACACTGTTTAGGGAGGAATAGTTTATGGAAATGTAGAAGTCTTATTGAAATTGTCCTAGAAAGAATGCAATCAGATTCAAGTAGTATTAGATACTGTTCCTATTCAGAGAGAATGTGTTTGGTAAAGGGTAAGGCATGACTGCACTGAAAGGTGATTTATGGCAACCAATCAAAGAGATGTCATCCTTCTAATCAAATAGACTTACCATTCTGGACCTAATTTTCCTCAGTGGGTTTGGACGAGATGGTCTTTAACATTCTTTCCAGATGTAAATTCAATAAATCTCTCATTAGTCAGAATCCTACTGCTGTGATAGGATGGATTGTAAACTCAATATTGGTCAATTGTGTCCTTAATGGAGCCTATACAATAAGTCCTTATTGAATGAGACTTTATGAAATGATACAGAGCAAAACAGGCCAAATCATGCTTTTCCAGAAAAACCCATAATAAATGAAAATAATATTAAAATATACATAATAACAACTACTGCCTCTTGGTACCTTGACCAGATTTATTTCCTTATAGACACAGTAGAAGAGGCATATTCAGAGAAGCTAAGAGCCATATTCAAACATAAAGTATACACAAAGTAAATATAAAATATTAGTGGTTGACAATAATAATAAGTGAAGGGATTCATAAAAAAAGCCTGTCTCCAAGGGGGCAGCACATGAGCTGAGCCTTAGCAAAATCTTAAATGGAGGAGCTGAGGAAGAAGCTTTCCAGGTATGGGGCGATATGCAAGGGTATGAAGGTGGAGATGTACTGTTTTATATGAGTACTGGTAAATAAGCCAATTTGGTCAGAGTATAATAGGTGTTAGGGGAAGTCATGTGAAATTAATCTATTAACATTGAACAATTTACTCATTTCAGATGGATATAGTGGATTGGGACTGATTATAAATCTACATTTGATCTACATATAATTTATGTCTAGTTTTTGCTTCTACAACTAATGCTGTTGTAAATACTTTGTTACAGATAGGGTGTTGTTTTTATTGTTGAGTTAGCTCAGTTTTATTCATTTGTTTAAATTTTCTTTCCATATTTCTAAAGATGTTTCTTCAGGCTTTTTATAAAAACGTTTTATATAAATAACCATTGTATAATCCACAACTTTTCTTCCTATTCTGCTTTGATTTTGAAAAAAAGGACTTTTAAAATGACATATAATAAAAAATTCTCTATTTTGCCTTGCATAATCTCTTTAACTTTTGTTCAATGATAAATTTTCTCCTTAACTATAGTTATAGTTACAGGACCTTCTTTTCTCCTGTAATTTTTAAAAATAATGTCACTTTCCATATTCAGACTATTTATTTGAAATTTATTGAGAATGTGTACCATAATGGATAGAGTGATGACACTGTAGTTAGGAGACCAAGGTTCATATCTTGCCTCTGATACATATTGACTCTGACATATATGATCAAAGACACATCATTTTACCTATCAGCTCCCAGTACAACTCAAAAAATGGAAAGGTGTAATATCAAATTAACATTTCTTGGAACAAGGTATCATACACTAGGTTAGTCAATTAAAAATGATAATTAGTAAAATACAGTAGAGAAAATAAGAGTTGTGGAGGTAATGCTTAGCCATATACTTTCCTGGCCTGAACAAAGGCAAAGAAAGGACAACTTTTTAAAAAATTTCATTATGAGGATTATTATGAGAATACAGAAATTCTTACAAAGTCAAAGAAAGGACGACTTTTTAAAAAAATTTCATTATGAGGATTATTATGAGAATACAGAAATTCTTATTGGTTAGAAATTTCATTATGAGGATTATTATGAGAATACAGAAATTCTTATTGGTCCAACTAAAGGAGAATAAGCATCATAGTAGAATTTAAAAGAAGGAGAAAGGCTTTAGGAATTAAGAAGCATACAGTATTAAAAGGTGAAGGTGTCCATGAAGAATACCTAGTCAAATAGGTACATTATGAATGTTGAACCTGATGTCCAGGGGTGTGGCATAGAAAAATCCAGAGTGTATAGATGACAAAGCTTAGATCAGATCCAAATCTTCTGATTGGATCCAGAAATTATTCCATCATACCATACTGATTAATTTGTGAATGAATATTTATGAAAATGGGACTTTGGGGTATAAAGCCAAGATGGTAGAGTAGAGAAATCACTCAGCTGAGCTGTCCCAATATTCCCTCCAAACAATTTTGAAATAATACACCAAATTTAATTCTGAAGTGGCAGAGGAACTAAAATGTCAGTGTGAGATGTCTTTTTAGCCCAAGATAACATAGGAGGTGAGGAGAGGGATATGTGAGCCTGGGTGAATGAAAAACAAGGGTAGGACTAGGAGATGGAGACAAAAACAGTAACACCTTCAGAGTTCTCAAACCAGAGACAGTATGGGAACCTGACAAGAGGCATGAAAGAGATTATAGGATACCTCTATGCTAGCTTTGGTAGCATTTGCTACCATATTCTAGCTTTGGTTCAAACTCAGAGAGGAACACTTTTGGCCAATAAGGAGAAGGAACAATGAGTCACAATTGTTTTGCAACTCTAATGCCTATCCCCACTTCTGGGTCATATCTCAAGGGCAGAGGGGACCACTTTAAATAAAGAGGAAGTAAATAACAAATTCAGAGTGGGGCAGTATCACTTCTGACCCAAAGGAATCAGGGAAAATGAGAAACACTATTGATTGGAATGCCAGGGCATGAGGGGCCTTTCCTGTGCAAAGACTGGAGTGCAAACCAAGAGAGCAATGACTACACCTCTCTCCAGATCACACCATCTTGGAAGTCCCCCCAAACTCCTAAACCTCAGAACTAGCTCTGAAATCAGTAGTGTAAAAAACCTGAAGCTTGAGATGGAGTCTCTCCTGCCCTTCCCCCTTCACCATGGTGGGAAGAGAGTACGACATTAACATAAAATTCCTAATCAAGAAATCAGGTGGGTGGGGCGGCTAGGTGGCTCAGTGAGTAGAGCTTCAGCCCTGGAGTCAGAAGGACCTGAGTTCGGATCTAGCCTCAGACACTTAACACACACAAACAAAAACCTAGTCACGTGTCCTTGGGCAAGTTACTTAACCCCAATTGCCCTCCAAAAGGCAAAAAAAAAAAAAAAAAAATCAGGTGGGCAGCTAGGTGGCGCAGTGAATAGAGCACCAGCTCTGGAGTCAGGAGGACCTAAGTTCAAATTTGACCTCAGACACTTAACACTTACCAGCTGTGTGACCTTGGGCAAGTCATTTAGCCCCAATTGCCCTGCCCTCTCCCCTCCAAAAAGCAAAAAAAAAAAAAAAAACATGGGATGAAAAATGAGCAAACAAACAACCAAACCTAAAAAGAACCTGATCCTAGAAATCTGCTATGGTGACAGGAAAAATCAAGACAAACTGAGAAGATAATGAAGTAAAGAGTTAAAAGAAAAGAAAAAAACAATTGGACATAAGCCTTACAAAAATTTCTGGAAGAATGAAAAATTATTTTCAAAATCAAACAAGAATGGTAGAGGAAAAATCAGGTAAAGAAATGAAAACAAAGGAAGAAAATTATAAAAAAAATAATACCTATGTTATTAAAAAGCACAAAAAGTGCCAATGAAAATAACACCTTAAAAACAAAATTGGCAAAATGGGGGGAAGGGACAAAAGGTCACTGAAGAAAATAATTCCTTAAAAATTAGAATTGGTCAAGTGGAAGCTAATGACTCAACAAGACATTAAGAAAAAGTGAAACAAAGTCAAAATAATGAAAAAAAAAAGAAAATGTGAAATGCCTCATTGGAAAAACAACTGACCTGGAAAAAATATTGAGGAGAGAAAATTCAAGAATTATTGGATTACTTGAAAGCCATGATAAAAAAGAGCCTAAATAGCATATTCCAAGAAATTATCAGAGCAAACTACCCTGATATCCTAGAACCAGAGGGTAAAATAGAAAGTGAAAAATCTATTGTTCACCGACTTAAAGAGATTTTAAAATGAAAACTCCTTGGAATAATATATGAAAATTCTAGAGGTCCCAGGTAAAAGACAAAACACTTCAAATAACAGAAAAGAAACCACTTAAATATCATGTAGTCACAATTATGATCACACAAGATGTAGCAGCTACTACATTAAAGGAATGGAGGGCTTGGACTATGTTACTCTGAAAGGCAAAAGAGCTTGGATCTCAACCAAAAATAGCCTACCAGAAAAACCGAGTATAGTCCTTCAAAGGAAGAAAAAGGTATTTAAAGAAATGAAGGACTTTCAAGTATTCCTGATGGAAAGATCAGAGCTGAACACAAAATTTGACTTTTATACACAAGACTCAAGGGAAGTATAAGAAGGTAAGCATGAAAGAGAAATCGTAAGGTACTTAATAAATTTAACTTATAGTTTAAGTTTTAAATAATAAGTTTAAGTTTAATGAGTTTAAAATAAGTTTAAAACTGCTTATATTTCTATTTGGGAAGATGAGACATGCATCTTCTAAGAACTTTATCTTTATTAGGATAACTTCATTTATTTATTTATTAGGGTAATTAGAAGGATTCTACATAGAGGGTTTGGGAAGGAAAAGAAAGAATGGGGGGGTATCTTACATAAAAGAGTCACATAAGGAAGATCTTTTATAGTGGGAAGGAAATATGCCAGGAGTGGGGGTGAGAAGGTGGGCAACAATTGAACCTCACTCACATCTAAATTGGTTCAATGAAGGGAAAAGTATACCTGCATATTCAATTGGAAATAGAAATCTATCTTACTCAACAAGGAAATAGAAGAGGATAAGAGAAGTGGGAGATGATAAAAGGGAGGACAGAAAAAAAAAAAGGCAGTAGTCAGAAGAAAACAGATTTTAAACAGGATAAAAAGAGAAGAACAAAAGGTCAATAATATAAAGGGAATTAAAAATTCACAGGAAAGTGTCCTAGTAGCACCAGATCTCAAACTATATTGCAAGGTGGTAATCATCAAAACTATCTGGTACTGGCTAAGAAATAGAGTGGCTTTCTGTTCCCTTCCAGTTCTCTGATGTTTTTATTTATATTTGACTCAGCCTGTACATACTGAGTATCTATGCTCTGTAGGTGTTGCAAAGACCGAAAACTATGAGTAAGAGTCTATTCCCTTTAAGGAAGCTGTAACCAGCTGAGAACCATAGAGAAACTGAAGATCATAGATATTTAGTGCCTAATGTCACAGGGCAGCTAGGTGGCACAGTGGATAGAACACTAGGCCTGGAGTCAAGAAGACTCATCTTATGAGTTCAAATCTGACTTCAGATGCATACTAGTTGTATGACCCTGGGCAAGTCACTTAACCCTGTTTTTTTTTTTTTTTTGGAGGGCTATTGGGGTTAAGTAACTTGCCCAAGGTCACACGGCTAGGTTTTTTTGTTTGTGTGTGCGTTAAGTGTCTGAGGTTGGATCCGAACTCAGGTCCTTCTGACTCCAGGGCCAACGCTCTACTCACTGCACCACCTAGCCGCCCCTCACTTAACCCTGTTTGCCTTAGTTTTCTCATCTATAAAATGAGCTGGAGAAGGAAATGGAAAACCACCCTAATAGCTTTGCCAAGAAAATTCCAAATGGGATCCTGGAGAGTTGGATATGACTGAGAAACTACTGAACAACTAACATCACAGGAATAATGATTACCAAGGCCAAAATTAAAACCCAAGCTTGATGACTAGAAAATCCAATGCTCTCTTCATGTCAAAAGGAAAGAAAAATGATACAGGATATATTGACTGCCATGAGAAATAGAAACAAATTCTCAAAGGGTTTAAGGGAAGGAGACTCCTTACCTGGTTATGGGTAACGGAAAAATCATGATGGTGTTAGAATTTAAGGTGGGGCTTGAAGGGAGGGACTGACAGGAAGAAGGCATCAGATGCACAGTTTACTTACTCTTCAGGCAAGACTCTTCTATTTTTGGACTTCATTTTCCCTTTATTTTTTTAAAATACGGATTTAGATTAGATAACTTCTAAAGTCTCTTCTACTTTAAAATTCTATTTGTAGTCCATGACTTTAAAGTTATCTTTACATAATACATGTATTTAGATATTTTATTTGTATATATACATAAATATATACATATATAAAGATAACTGAAATATGTTTTTATGTACACACACCCACAAGCATATATGTACATATACATGTACTAATGATGTTATGTACCTCCTCCCATGAACTTTATAATTTCATAAAGCAAGTGGTAAATCAGTCAGTAAGTCATTTATTAATGCCTACATGTGCTAGGTACTGTAGTAATTACTGAGTGTACAAAGAAAAGCAAAACTCAGTAGTTCTTTCAAAGGGCTTACATTCCAAATAGGAGAGATGACATCAACACAACAATGTGCAAATGAGATATATACAGGTTAAATTGTAGATAGAGGGAAGACATTAGCATTACATAGGATTGGGAAACATTTCTTTGAGAAGGTAAGGTTTTAGCTTAGACTTTAAGGAATCCAGGAGCTGAAGAGGAGGAAGAAGAGTATTCCATGAGTAAAGGACAGTTAGTGAAAATTCCAGTCTGAAGATAGAACATCTGAGAGGAGCAGCACAAATCCAATGTGACTGGATCATGTAGTACATGGAGGGGACTGAGGTATACAAAGACTAGAAAGTTTCAAAGGCACCAAGCTGGTGAAGGTTTTTCAGTGCCCAAAAAAGAACTGATATTTGTTTCTGGAAGTGATAGGAAGCCACTGAGGTTTATTAAAGAGGGAGGTGACAGGGTCAAACATGAAAATTATGCCAAGTTTGTATTTAAACATAATAGAAATTTAGGGAATGCAATGTCTGACCTCTAAAATTTTAGAAAAAAAATATCAGTTTTGATTTGGATAATAAACACATACTACAATAAATATTCCACTTCAAATTGATCTGGTTTTATAGTAGCAAATACAACTCTTCTGTTACCTTTATATTGTAGACAGTGACAAGATTGTTCTCTCAATTCCCCAAATTTCTTAGAATTGAGTGCTTGGGTACTGTTCAGTATTCCATTCTTATAAATCAATTTTAGGATTCTATGTGCAATGGAGTTCAATATATAAGTGATGGTTTCTTGATATCATTAGGTGACATTGAAACGTACAGCTGCCACCTGGGTCTGAGAAGCTTTCTTAAGGTTGTGTTTGCTCTGCCATAAGCTCATGTTGGATATCTGTAAATTCAGGGTAATGTATCCTTTTAGTGCCACTTCACTGACTTGCTCTTGACAGAAAATAATAAGTATTTTCTGTCATCACCAGCTTTCTCATAATAAATGTATGGGATACAAATACACACACAAGCCACAACCACTGCCAGTTGTGACAGAAATCTGCAAAAAGGCATACCAAGTCCATCCTGAGAAGGCCCTGTCTCTATTGGGAAAGGTGTCAGCCCTCATCAGCATATCGTGATGCTGAGAAATCCTTAGGCATATTTAATGGTAATGGGAATCTGAAGACCTTCCCTGCCCCTTGGCCCCTTGATAGGCTTTAATTAATCTAAGAACCTTCCCTGATTGGAAAATGTACTCTGCCCCCTAATAAGGTGAATGTGGTCACATGGAACCTGTGGCAGGAGGCTTGTTTTTTTTTCAGGAATGCCCATATCTTGAAACTTTGTGACTGGGCAGTGGGTTGTGACATTTTCTGACCTAGGAGAAAGCTAGCAGCTATCCTCGGTATGCTAGGGTGCTTGCCGCTACAGCATAGATCTCTATGGGCATCTAACTTTTCTGGGAGTAGAAGAATAGCATGAAACCATATGAAACCACATGAAACCCTGATGTGAGGTTTTACTTTGGGGCTCACTCTGGGAAGAGTTGTGTGATTTGGCCAGATGAGACTTTGGGCAGCCGTTGAGCCCCCAGGCAGCTGTTGAGCCCCTGGCTTTGAAAACCCAGATCTTGGGTATGCTAGGGTGCTTGCTTCTACAGCATAGATCTCTATAGATATCTAAATTTTCTGGGAGTAGAAAAATAGTATGAAATCACATTATATATTTCTTTCCACTATGAGCAAGTGTTCAAATCATAATCAAACCACAATAATAAGATCTTGTTTATATTGTATTTATTTATCTGTATGCAAAGACACCCCCTACCGCTTAATGAATTCAAACTCCATGAGGTAAAATATATATTTTTAATGCCTTTGTTCCTTCAGTGCAAAAACAAAGTGCTTCTTTATTGAATTGAATCAAGTGAATCAAGAAATATTTGAGGATGCATCCTTTTGGATCCCCAAGGAATAAAGACATGTTACTCCAGACCCACACCTAATAATTCTTGAAGATAGAATTCTTTGAATTTTGAGTTTGGACTAAAGTTCCTCTCTCCTTGTATTTCTGGATGTAAGTATATTAAGGAGTGATCGTAGGTGTTATTGTTCAGTTGTTTCAATCATGTCCAAATCTTTGTGACCACATTTGGAATTTTCTTGACAAAAATATTTAAGTAGTATATCATTTCCTTCTCCAGTTTATTTACAGATGAGGAAATGGAGGCAAACAGGGATAAGTGACTTACCAGGGTCACAAAGACAAAAATAGTCTTAGGTCATATTTGAACTTAGGTCTTCCTGATTCCAGGCTTGGTGCTCTATTCACTGACCATCTAGCTGTCCTTAATAGTGGGTATAGTACTTGGCAAGGGTCTGGTAGGTGGCACAGCAGATAGAATGTAGGACCTGTAGTTAGGAAATCTTATCTTTCTGAGTTCAAATCTAACCTTAGACATTTTCTAGCTGTGTGACCCTGGGCAGGTCACTTAACTCTATTAGACTCAGTTTTCTCATCTACAAATGAACTGGAGAAGGAACTGGCAAATCACTCTAGTATCTTTGTCAACACAGCATGCCTCCCCCAAACAAAACAAACCAAAACAAAAAACAAATGAGGTCATGAAGAGTCGGACATACTTGAAATGACCAAACAACCACAAAAGTACTTGACAAAAGTTTAGAGAAGAATGTTTTTGTCCATAGTGCTATTTACCATTTAATGAATCCTATGTCTAGGAAAACCCCAATCAAAAATGTCATCACCAAGCAGTTACTATAACACCTGTATAACTTAAAAGGCCTGCCCTTTATCATTTCAATTCATTTGATGACCTTTGGATCAGTATTTCAATTTTACTTAATTTTTCTAAAAATTAGAAAATGTATGGAAAGATGGACCACAATAGTAATTAAGTTTTAAAGAACACCTTAGATGGATTTTATGATTCTTTTTTTATTCTTTTATTTTATTTGTTTTTTTATTATTTTTTAATTAAACAAATGCTTTATTAACTTCTGGTTTACATCATTCATTTCCACCAGATTATGAGTTACATTTTTCCCCCATTTTTTCCCTACCCACCACCCCAGAATAGTAGTCCCACTAGATATCCCCTCATCCAATCTGCTCTCTCCCATATCTTCTCCCATACCCCTTTCGACTTTGCCATTAGGGCAAGGTGAATCTCTGAGCCCCACTGCCTGGACATCTTATGGAACATTTAATTTTAAAACTTTGATTTTCAGATCCATTCCCCTTCTCCCTTGTCACCCACTCCCTCTGAGAAGATAAGCAATTCAGTATGTGTTGTACATGTATATCTATGCAAAACATTACCATAGTAGATATATTGTAAAAGACTGCTTATATTTCCCTCCCACCTGTCTCACCTCCCACATGGTCCATTCCCTACTTTGATCCTGTCCCTCTTTGATAGTGGGTACTTCTAACATCCCCTCTCCCTCATCCCCTTAGATGGATTTTATGAAGTCTCTGACATGCTCATATAAAGATACCTATGTACATAAACTCTAAATAATTTGAAGTCAGATTTTAAACTAAGTGGCAGTGATAATGGTAACTAAACAACATTCACTTTTTAAAATATCTTTGTAAATTCTGGATGTCATGCTTTATAAACAATATGTAATTAAGACAGTTTCCAACTTCAATTGCCATATATGTGAGTTTTCTACAAAGTAGAGATTCCTCCCTTACAAGCAGTCTTTAAGGATAATTATATTTCCAAGTCTAGGTGGGCTAACAGGAGAAAGTTTTCAAAGATTTAGGAGCTGCTACTATCTTTAAGAACTGAATGAGAAGCCATACCTGATACATAAAGAAGCACAATTAGTTATTGTTGATTACCTACTGTCCACTTAACTTGATGACTATTATGGTTACTACTATTACTACTATCATCATTAATTACGACCAAAATATTTCTAAATCAACAGGGGTAGATCCCTTAGGAAATTGTAAGCTATGTGGAAGAAAAAGAACTCTGCTATGTTCTTTGTATGCATGGGTGTTTATGTATATTAGTGCCCAACACTTTGCTTTGTATATTATAAACGTTTAATGTGTGTGTGTGTGTGTGTGTACTCACGCACACTTGCGTATTTAATGAGTGGTTGCTTTTATGAATGACTTGATTTTATGTGATGTCGTTGAGTTAAAATAGCAAAACCACAGAACATTAGAGCTAAAAGGAACCATAAGGATTTTCTAGTCCAACTCCTTCAATTTATAGCTGAGGAATCTGAGATCTATAGAAATAAAGTCACTTCCAAGGTCACATGGTTAGTGAACAAGAAAACCTAGACTAGAACCTAGAATTCAAGGATAGTTGTCTTTTCTTCATATCATCTTATGACTAGAGAAGGAAGGGAAGCTGGAGATTGGCATGAGAACTTTAAATCACATGGAATCTTAAAAAGGGACAATGTTAGTATTCTTTCTCATGCTGTGATGATTTCTCATGAGGAAAATAAAAACAAACTTCCCCATCCCTAGCCCCACTGGAAGATTCTCCTAAGGAGAAATGAAAATAATTTGTAAAAAAAAATTATTGATTATCAATATCTAAGTTCATGTGTGTATATTTATGTGTAAATGTGTTTATATATATATTCATATCTTTGTGTGTATGTCTATATGTGTACATGCATATATGTGTGCATGTGTGTATGTATATATGTGTGCATACATATATGTACATTTGTGTGTGTATCTGCACTTGATTGTAGCCTGGGGCAGAGGGATTGAAAAATGAACAAAGTAAAAAGTACACAGCAAAGAACAAAACAAAATTTACAAAGAAGGAAAGAAAAGATGGACAGCTCTCAACACCATAGTATTTATTATATAGGCATCCTTGAAATGGAAATTTATTGCTGTAGAATTTGAATCCTTGCTCACGTTCTGCTGTGCGCATAGCAATGCTCTTTTTCTTTACATATTTTATTGTTTTAGTTTTAGTATTTAAGTTTGTTTCTTTTTCTTCTCCTATTTCGTATTTAAGTTTAAAATAAAAAATCTACACATAAAGAAATACAAATTATCCTTTTCCTCCATCTTGTTAAATTAAATACACTCCCTCCTTTTCATTTTCAAACATATAGCTAAAAAGCATAATAAAGGAACTCCTGGACTCAGCCTAATTATATCAGAAACAAAGTTTTCATTGACTTCTAGGTTCCTCAAAATAAGAAACACTATCAAAACCTTAAATGGCTGAGCAAAGGTGGGTTCTGCTTTAATAAAGAAACCCTTAATCTCTTGATTATACTTGACTATACCTCAGTGGCAGATTGAAGCACTTGGATCAAACAATATAGCTGTGAATTGTGACACTGGCTGGATGCCAGCCTAGAAAACTTTTCTTGGAGAATTGAAGTAGAGGGGAAAAAAAAAGAAAGAAATGATAAGAGGGTTGCTAGTATACTGAGTACAATACATTAAGACAGAAAAGAAACGAACAAACAACCTGTGAAGAAGCACTAGAGTTTTTTACTTTCAAAGGTTATTTTATAAGACAAACCAAACAAAATTGATGAGCCTTCAGCTTTGGCCATCCTTCATCTCCTTCAATATGGCACCTAAACAATCTCAGCTGAGTCTAAGGAATTGAAATATTCCATCTACCTGTTCTTTTCTTACAAAAGTTGGGAGACTTTTAATTTTGATAGGAATAAAAAAAATCAAAATAAATCAAAAATCAAAAGTAGATGATTTGGAGACATGGCAGAAGCTTATCTGGTACTAGTTTGTTTGCAAATTTTGCTTATTTAGGTTAGTTTTTGCATATTAAATTCCCTGGAAAGGTTTTAAAGGTGATAACAATTATAATGTAGAAAATACAAAGATCCACAATAAGCTTTTATGATGTGAATATATTTTTTCCTCTGTTTTTCTTCCCTTCCTCCCTCCATGCCCCCTTCCTTCCTTTTTTCTTTTCTCATTTCTTTCTTTTCTTTCTTTTTTCTTCCTTCCTTTCTTCTTTCTTTCCTTCCTTACTTCTATATTTTTTTCTTTCTTTACCCCTTTCCTTTCTCTCCTTCCCTCTCCTCCCTCCCTCTTTCTTTCTTTCTGAAGGCACCTGTCTTACTCTGGAGCTAGAAGGTCATGGGGTGAAATTCTACTGAAGGAAAAATTATTGCAGAATATTTCTTATCTGTCAGTGCCATTAAAAAGCATTTTTAAAGACTCTAGGACTGTATGCATTGGCTTTCTTGAAGTTATCAAGATAATAAAGATTCCATTGCCTTTGCAGATGTTTAAAGACATGATGTGAAAGACAAATTCTTCAAGTAGAACCCTCCAGAAATGTCACTTCTGTGTCTTGCCGAGAGAGATCTAGCATTTTCCCTCCATAAACATCTGCTGGAAACATTTTAAAAAGAGGCATTTAAATAATGGGTTTTGTAGGCTTCTTGTCTTCAATAAGTAAGAAAGAGAAGGAAAATGAATTTGTGGCGAAGTTCTCTCCCAGAGCAACTTTTCTTTGCCAACATGCGTCAGCTGAGATAATCAGAAAGTGCAAACATGAAAATTAAGGTGGGGGAAACATTAAAAAACATCTCTTGGGAATGTCTGTATCAATCATACCTGAGAGACACTCATAAATCAGAGCTTTCTTTAACTTCAGAAACTCACTGCTCATTCATTGTTATGCTAACTTGTTTGTGGCAATTATAGCAGAGTTATATTTACATAATAATTGGATTTTCTATTAAATTAAACAAACAAAAAAACCTTACAACAAGGAGGAATAGGGAAATGTAAACTACCTAAACAATGTGAAAAAATGTGAATAAATTGTAGTTAGCCTAGAAACTTCACTTGTACTATTCAGTTGTTAAGTAACCTTATCTTAGGATGCTTTCCATATATGAGAGAAGCCTTATTATGTTGTGTATGTAAGTACCTGAGATGTGACTTCTAAGCCTAGTGTCCTCATACTTTTATGATAACCCTATTTATCTTCTGCACTAGGTAACTCACTGCAGCCTGCCCTTACACCTATAAGTGTAGGTTCCTAGAGAAAGACTACCATACCATCTAGTTGCCTTGAAATTCTATAAATCCTTAGTGGTTTGTTGAGAGTGAACATGCTACTCCTATTCACTTACTTACATCTTGAACCCCCACCAATGCATTTCCATTAACACAAACCAATCATAATAAATACCCTTTTAGATGTTAAATATAACTATTTACTTAGCAATAAGCTAAAAGAAACAACATTACAGGTATTCATGTATTAAGTAAGTACATGGGTAATAAATTGCATCATAATTCACAGGTAAATATGGATGACACTATCCCTCCAATATACTCAATATCTGAGGGAGATTAGGATTATTCTTGGCAGGAAACTTTCAGGGAAACACATGAGAGAATAAAACCCATGAGTTCTTTAAAAGCTGATAGTATAGTCTTTTTGTACCTCAGTGGCTACTAATCTTCTGTTTAAAAGTTAATGACTCTTGGCTCTCTGATTTGGGTGACCATGTACTCCGACAGTCCCTCGGTATTCCGCGGTAATAAAAATCCACCTTTTAAATTAGAAAAAAAAGAAAAAGAAAACCTTCTTGTCTTTCCTTGCTATTATCTTAACAAACTCCTAAGTGCTTTAGAATGTTGGCTATTGCTGCTGCTGCTGCTACTATTTTGTGATGTTGGCCTCAAGGAGATAAGAGATTCCCCCCAAACTATGTAAAAGGGGACTCTGAACAACTTCTGGAGCCCTAGCACCCACAGAACGACACAGAGAAGCTAACCTCCCGCTGAGGACAGCCCAGCAGCCCTGCAGGAAGGACCAGTGCAGTGGTCTGGGAGCTGGCAGCGCACAACACGCAGAGCACAGGGAGCCGAGCCCAGGTCTGTGTGAGCTGAGGTTTTACCCCCAGGGCGGCAGGGCCAGCAGCCAGCTGGAGGAACCCCAGAACACCAGCAGCTATGGCGACTCCAGAATTATCAACATAGACATGCCTAGGACAAAGTAACAGGTTAGTGTCCTATGGACTTTGGGACCATTTGGGGAATGCGTCGGCTCCCTCCCCTGGGGGCTAGAAGCCACTGAGGAGACACGCCATTTTGTAGTTTTCAGAGGCAGCTCCGGCTCTGGCCTGCGAATTAATTGTAGGGAGATCCAGCAATCAGTCTTGGGGGGTAAACACTCTTGCTTTAACATCCCTGGATCTGGATTGTGATCTAGGGTGGAAGTCGTGGGTGGGTTTACAGCTTGCCAGAAACGGAAGTTGCCCCCCAGACATTCAGGATGAAAATTCCTCTATCTGGCCTTAAAGCCATAGTGTGGCAACAAGCCCAAAAGTCAAGCAATTAAGTGGCAACATGCCAAGGCAAAGGCAACAGAAAAATGCAACCCTAGACTCCTATTTTGGGGGCATAGAGCAGGAAAAGGACTGTGAGGTCAGAAGTCCTGCTCCAAAAGCCCCAGGGGAAAACATGAGCGGGTTGCAGGCCATAGAGGACCTTAAGAAGGACTTTAAAAATCAAACAAGAGAAGTGGAGGAAAAATTAGAAAGAGAAATGAGAAGGATGCAGGAAAAGTATGAAATGAGGGTCAACAGCCTGACTGAGGAAAACAACACCTTAAAAAATAGACTAGCTCAAATGGCAAAGAAGGCCCAAAAGGGCAATGAGGAGAAGAATGCCTTAAAAAGTCGAATTTGCCAGATGGAAAAAGAATCTCAAAAGTTCAGTGAGGAGATTCATTCCTTCAGAGTTAGACTGGAGCAAATGGAAGCTAATGACTTTATGAGAAATCAAGATGCTGTTAAGCAGATCCAAACAAATGAAAGATTAGAAGGCGATGTGAAATATCTCATGGGAAAAACCACTGACCTGGAAAGTAGATCCAGGAGAGACAATTTAAAAATTATTGGACTACCTGAAAGACATGATCAAGGAAAGAACCTAGAAATCACTCTTCAAGAAATTCTCAAGGAAAATTGCCCTGATGTTTTAGATCCAGAGGGCAAAATAGAGGTTGAAAGAATCCACCAATCACCTCCTGAAAAAGATCCCAAAAAGAAAACTCCCAGGAATATTATAGCCAGGTTCCAGAATCCCCAGATCAAGGAGAAAATACTACAAGCAGCCAGGAAGAAACAATTTCAATATTGTGGAAACACAATCAGAATAGCACAGGAACTGGCAGCTTCTACACTGAGGGATGGAAGGACATGGAATATGATATTCCAGAGGGCAAAAGAGCTGGGAATGAACCCAAGGGTCACCTACCCAGCAAAACTGAGTATCTTGTTTCAGGGGAAAATATGGTCATTCAGTGCAATAGAGGACTTTCAAGCATTCTTGAGGAAAAAACCACAATTGAATAGAAAATTTGACATCCAGACACAAGAAGCAAGAGATGCCTGAGAAGGTAATCAGGGAAAAGAAATCAAAAGGAACTTATCAAAGTTGAACTATTTACATTCCTATATGGAAAAGCAATAACTGTGACTGATGATATCTTTCTCACTATGAAAATAATGGAAGAAGGGGGTGTGGTCATATGAATACATATGTGAATGTGTGTGTATATGGTTACAGTTATATATGGATAGAGGACATAGGTTGAATTTTTTGGGAAGGGAGAATACTCAAGGGATGAAATTATGAGGTGAGAGAGGAAAGTGGCAAGAGGAGATGGGGAAAGACAGGGTAGGTTAAACTATCCCATGTAGAAGAAGCAAGGGGAAGTGGTTGCAAGGGAGGGGGAGAATAGGAAGGCTAAAAAGGCAAAACCACATTCACATTGAATTTGGTTCAGGGAGAGAATAACATATATACTAAATGGGATAGCTCAACCAGCAGCAGGATAGGGGGAAGGGGGATAAGAGGAGGGATGATGGATGGGAGGGCATCCTTGGGGGGAGGGTAGGTTGGAAGTACCCACTATAGAAGAGGGACAGGATCAGTTAGGGAATGGACCAGGTGGGGGGTGGGATGAGTGGGAGGGAATTATAAGCAGCCTTGTACAGTATATCTACTATGATAATGTTTTGAATAGCTAGACATGTACAACATATACTGAATTACTTATCTCCCAAGAGGGAATGGGTGACAAGGGAGGAAGGAAATGGATCTGAAATTCGAGGTCTTAATATTAAATGTTTCAAATATATATAAATACTATTATTAATACTCTTTTGCTTTTAATAGGGAGATATGATGTGCAGGCATTGGGACACAAAGATTCACCTTCCTCTAATGGAAAAGTCGATGGGGGTATGGGAGAAGGTATGGGAGAGAGCAGACTGGAGGAAGCGATATCTTGTGGAACTGCTATTCTGGGAGGTTGGGTAGGGGAATAACAGGGGGAAAATGATTGTAACTTAAAATCTGGCGGAAATGAATGATGTAAAACAGAAGTTAATAAAGCATTTGTTTAAAAAAAAAACAACTAAAAAAACCAACCAAGCAAAAAAAGAAATAAAAGTTATTTCTCTATTCCCTTAAAGCATCAAAGTGTTCACAAACAAGTAAGATACTACTATACTCATTTCATAATGTGTTGTAAGACTTTATGTTCATTCTATAGTTCATATTTTGTTTTGGTTTTTTTGTCCCAAACTGGTCAAATAACATCTGAAAACAAATTTTCATACATGTATTTTGATAATTTTAATTAAATGAAAGCTCTTCTTGCAGTCTTTTCAAGCATCAAAATATTCATCTATAATTGTAGAACATCTTTCACCTTTCAATAGTTCCTTTATAGCTTTTTCTCTATGCAAAAGTACTTAAAAACAACAACCACAACAACACTTTTCAGCAATAATCTGCTCCAGATGAAAGGATCTTAAAGGGACAGTACCTTACATAGGTAAAGGAGCATGGAGGACTGAATTTTCATCCTGCTACTTACATAGTTAGGTCATTAAATGGGAAAGCATTGACTTTTCTGAATGGAAGATAATGTTATCTGGAGATAACAATAGCTACTCCCCTATGTTTTTAGGGGAGAAAAGTGCGTCTTAAAACTTAAAGTTCCATAGAAATATTAGTTATTTTATTATTATGAAGCAAAAGCCTACATGTCACTGCTCTGAAGGGTAATTAGTAAATACTTGAAATTCTCCGAAATTAGTAGTCAGGTAGGAGGGGCAGGGTATAGAGTGCTGGACTTGGTATTAGGAAGAACTAAGTTTGGAACCTGCTTCATATATTTACTAGCTATGGGACCATAGGTAATAATGGTACCTACTTTACAAGGTTGTTTTGAGGAACAAATGAGATACCATATACAAGATGTTTTGCAAACCTTAAAGTGTTATGTGTATGCTAGTTGTTCTACCACTACACTACTACTACTACTACTACAACTACAACTACTACTACTACTACTACTACTACTACTACTACTACTAGATATGCATGGGATTCCCTAGGTCTCTCAACCCTAGTGTTGGTTTTAGGTAACCTAGAAAAGTATATACAATTTGATTTTGTTGTTCCTTTCCTATATAATTTAGGTATTCCCTTCAAATGTACTAGATACAGAGATAAAGGCTTAGGCTCAAATCCTGACTTTTCTGATTCACTTTCTATTCACTTTGGTCAAGTTTCTCTCTGGTTTGAGCTTTCAATTTCTCTAAATTAATGAAATTATGACCTTACTCTGGCCATCTCTGGCAATGTCTTTGATATTTAAATGTCTTTCTTCTATCAATGCTTAATCTGTCCTATGTTCCATTTCCATTAGAACTTTCCTTATTCTTAGATGATAGTTCACCAAACAGAGTAATTTTATATTAATGCATTTGTATCACCCTTCCCAGGTAATATACATTTTAATAGGTTCTTTTCAGAGATAATAAATTAACCCAAGATAAAGAGTATATAACAGTATTCTTGGTTGAAGGTGATAACTTTGACAAATCAGGCCTTAACTCGACTTGGGCAGTATGAACTTCTATATTTGATGTGTACTCCTTCCACAAAACTATATATCATTTATTATAATTCATATTTATGTTTTTTTCACCTAAAAACTGCTTAGCCAATGTGCTGAAGTCTCTCTAATTTTGCAAGTATCTCTGGTGTAATATGTACCACTCAAACTGTCATTCTCTGTATATGACCCACTACTCATCATACATACCATTTAAAATTAATTTTAAAATACTATTTTATTTTTCCCCTGATTTTACATGCCAAGAAAATTTTAGCATTCATTTTTACAAGGTTTTGTGTTGCATTTTCATCCTCCCTCTGTGTAAAGCCAGGCACAAGCAGCTTTCCAGAAGAATGCTTCTGTGAATAGCTTTAAAGATTCTGATTAAATAGTATAGGGAACACTCTATTTATTCAATAACAAATCAAAACATTCACAGAAAATCAAGGTACAGCATTCACAATATTACAGCTTATCACAGAAAAACAAAATACAGCATTCACAATTCACATTGCCTCCTTAAGGGACACAAAATACAAACATCAAAGTACTTCACCCTTGGGGTTGTCTCAATTGGAGATTAGTTTCCAACCATAAACATTTAGTCAATCACAGAAGCCTTAATTCAATCACAAAGTACAAAACTGAAAGTTCTCTACCCCTAGGTCACAGTAAACCATAATCTTCTCGGTCAGTGCACAGTATCCAAGTAAAGTCTTCTTTCAGATTGACTCAAGACTGGCTCTCAGCTTCCCTGGTTCCCCTTCCATGGTCCCATTTCCTACCTGAATTCACCAAACTGCCACCTGGGTTCAAAGGCAGACAGCTCCCAGCTTCTTATCCAGTTCTCCATGCAGTTCCTGTTCCACACTGAAGCTCACAGTGTACAGTCCACCTTAAATCCTTCACGGTCTCTGTTCCTGAGAAGTCAAGGTTTAACAAAGCCACAAAGTACTGACACCACAGTCATGCCTCCTCTGGCAGCTCTGGCTGGCCATTGGAAGTCTTCAGCAGCTTGACTGGCCCTCAGAAGGCCTCAGCAGCTCATCCTGCCCTCAGAAGAAGCTCTGCCACCACAAGTTCCCAAGAAATTCTGACTTTCCCAACTGGGGTTTTTCCTTATATATAGTATTACTCCTCCCTGTTCATCCCCTTCCTGTTATTTCAGTAACAGGGGTTCATACCTTATGTTTCTTTAACAGAGGCTTAATTTGAAACAAGGTGCTAAGTAACTGTCAGCTTTCCAATACAAGGGGATTTTCAAATTTCATTACCATTACATTCCTACTACTCCCCCTTCTGAAAATGGTAGGCAATTTGATATAGGTTTTACATGGGCTATCATGTAAAACATTTTTCCAGATTAATTACAGTTGTGAAAGAACAGATCAAAAGGAGAAAAAAAAAGAACACAAAGATGAATAAAGTAAGGAAAAAATAAGCTTCAATCTGTATTCAGCATTCACTGTGGTTGTTGTTGTTGACTTTTTAATCTGGACATGCATAGCCTTTTCCTTTGTGAATACTTTGTACTTGTTTTGGATAACTGTATTGCTGAAAGAACTGAGTCACTCATGGTTGGTCATCACATAATGTTTCTGATACTATGTACAATGTCTTTCTGGTTCTACTTATTTCACTTTCCATCAGTTGGTGCAAGAATTTCCAGATTTTTCTGAAATCTTTCTGTTTATCATTTCTTATTGAACAATGGTGTTCCATTATACTCATGTGCCACATCTTGTTCAGTCATTTCCTAATTGATGGACATCTAGTCAGTTTCTAATATTTTGCCAACATAAAAGGGCTGCTATAAATATTTTTGTTTTTATTTTGTTTTTTAGAACTGGAAGTTACTTTATTTTTTTTTAACATTTGATTATAAAACTTTGATTTCCAGATTCTTTCCCTCCTTCCCTCATCACACATCCCCTACTGGGAAGATGACCAAATCAATATAGGTTGTACATGTGTAGTTACACAAAACATTTCCAGATTAAATATGAAAGTGAAAGTGAAAGACTGAGTGTATTACCCTCCATTCTATACTAACCTCCACTTATTCTATTTTCTACTTTGACCATGTCCCTTTTCAGAAGTGTGTGCTAATAACTACTCTTTCCCCCACCTGCCATCCCGTCTATCATGCCCCCTCTTATCCTCCTTCCCTCTACTTTCCTGTAGGGTAAGATGCCCAATTTAGTATGTATGTTGTTCCCTCCATAAGCCAAATTCAATGAGTAAGGCTGACCTATTCCCTTTTGTCTTCAAGTTCTTCCCCTCCATTGTAACAGTTTTCTCTGGCTTCTATTATATGAGATAATTTACCCTATTCTGTCTCTCCCTATCTCCTCTCATTATATTCCTCTCTCACCTCTTAATTCTATTTTTAGATATCATCCTTTCCTACTCAACTGATCCTGTGCCCTCTATATAAAATAGATGTACATATATACATGTATTTGTACATATTTACATGTACATATATATACAAACTCATATATGTATTTATAAGCACATATACCCTCCTATATAAACATATATATGCACACACACACACACACACACACACATATATATATATATATTTATCTCTCTCTCTCTCTCTCTCTCTCTCTCTCTCTCTCTCTCTCTATATATATATATATATACACACACATATATTCCCTTCAACTATCCTCATATTGAGAAAAGTCTCATGAGTTACAATTATTGTTTTTCCATGTAGGAATGGAGATAGTTCAACTTTAATAATTTCCTTATTATTTCTTTTCCCTGTTTACCTTCTCATGCTTCCTTTGCTTCTTGTATTTGAATGTCAAATTTTCTATTCAATTCTGTTTTTTTCATCAAGAGTGCTTGAAAGTCCTCTATTTCATTGAATGACCGTATTTTCCCCTGAAACATGATACTCAGTTTTGCTGGGTAGGTTATTCTTGGTTTTAATTCTAGCTCCCTTGACCTCTGGAATATCATATCCCAAGCCCTTCTATCCTTTAATGTAGAAGCTGCTAGATCTTGAATTATCCTGATTGTGTTTCCACAATATTGAAATTTTTTTCTTCCTGGGTGCTTGTAATATTTTCTCCTTGACCTGGAAACTTTGGAATTTGGCTATAATCCTATAATTTCTTTTGGGGATCTATTTCAAGAGGCGATAGGTGAATTCTTTCAATTTCAATTTTGCCCTCATGTTCTAAAATATCAGGGCAATTTTCCTTGCGAATTTCTTGAAGGATGGTTTCTAGTTTCTTTTTTTTTTTATCATGGCTTTTAGGTAGTCTGATAATTTTAAAATTATCTCCCCTGGATCTATTTTCCAGGTCAGTGGTTTTTCCAATGACCTTTTATTTTCCATTTGTTTATATCTGTTTAATAGCATCTTGATTTCTCATAAAGTCATTAGCTTCCATTTCTTCCAGTCTAATTCTGAAGGAATTATTCTCTCCAGTGAGCTTTTGAAATTCCTTTTCTATGTGGAAAATTTAGTTGTTTTTTTTTTTTTTAAGGCATTCTTCTCCTCATTGGCTTTTTGGGCCTCTTTTGCTATTTGAGTTAGTCTATTTTTTAAGGTGTTATTTTCTTCAGTCAGGTTGTTGACTTGGTTTTCATGATTTTCTTGCATCATTTCTATTTCTCTTCCCAATTTTTCCTACACTTCTCTTAATTTGATTTTAAAAATCCTTCTTGATTTCCTCCATGACTTGTACCCAGTTCATATTTTTCTTGAAAGCTTTTGATGAAGGAGTTCCTTGCTTTGATCCTTTTTGTTCACCAAAAAGGAATTTAAGGTTTGATTGCTATGCTTGCTTTCTCTGCTTGCTCATATTGCCAGTCAATTACTTGACTTTTGAGCTTTTTGCTATGGTAGAACTCTGCTTCCAGAGAGGAAAGCTTTTTCCCAAATAGCTGGGGTTTTGGCAACTGCCAGAGCTATTAGGAGGGCATCCTTTCTGCAGCCCCCAAAAGCTCTGGCACATTGGCCACACACCCCAGGACTTCCACCCAAAACAGTGATCCAGATCCAAGCAGGTTAAAGCAAGAGCAATTACCATCTGAATGGTTGCTTGGTCCCCCTATGATCTGCAGGCCAGGAGCTCTGGAGGCAGCCAAATGGGGCAGCAGCTGCAGTTGCCACAACTCTGCCACCTCTTACCCTGGGGGCAGGGGTCAGATTGTGCTCTTCCTTTCCAACTGAGTTCCTGACTGACCTTTTACTTGCTTTTTGGTATTTATGGGTTGAGGAGTCTGGAAACTGCCACAGCTGCTGGTGATTCACTCTTCTGAAGTCTGCTTTGGTAGCCACTGGTTGTGTACCCATTTTGACCTTAAAATGATATATGGTGCGAGATGTCAGTCTATGTCTAGTTGGTGTCCCATTTTTTTCTACTTTTCCCAGCAGTTTTTGTCATATAGTGAATTCTCATACCAAAAGCTGGAGTCTATGAGTTTATAAAATACAAGGTTACTAAGATCATTAGCTACTGTGTCTTATATTCTAAGTCTATTCCACTGATCTACCACTCTATTTCTTATAGTTTTGATGATTAGATCTGGTGTTGCTAGGCCATTGTCCTTTGTATTTTTTTTTCATTAGTTCCCTTGATATGCTTGATCTTTTTTTTCTTCTGCATGAATGTTGTTATTTTTTTTAGCTCTATTAAATAATTTTTGGTAGTTCCATTGGTATGGCATAATAAGCAAATTGACCTTAAGCACAATTGGCATTTTTGTGATATTGGCTTGCCCTACCAATGAGCAATTGATATTTTCCCAATTTTTTATATCTGACTTCATTTGTGTGAGAAGTGTTTTGTAATTGTGTTCATATAGTTCCTGAGTTCATCTTGACAGGTAGACTCCCAAGTAATTTGTATTGCTTATAGTTATTTTAAATGGAATTTCTCTATTTCTTGCTTTTTGGCTTTGTTTGTCATATAAAGGAATGCTGATGATTTATGTGGGTTTATTTTATATCCTAAAACTTTGCAATTGTTGTTAAATATTTCAAGTAGTCTTTTAGTTGATTCTCTAAGTATACCATCATAGCATCTATAAAGAGTGATAGCTCTGTTTCCTCATTTCCTATTCTAATTCCTTCAATTTCTTGTTCTTTTCCTATTTTTAAAGCTAACATTTCTAGTCCTATATTGAATAATAGTGGTGATAATGGATATCTTTGCTTTATTCCAATATTATTGGGAAGGCTTCTAGCTTAGCCCCATTATAGATAAAGCTTCCTGATGATTTTAGGTAGATACGCCTTATCATTTTAAGGAAAACTCCCTTTATGTCTATGGTCTCTAGTGTTTATAATAAGAATGGGTTCTGTATTTTGTCAAAAGATTTTTCAGTATCTATTGAGATAATCATACTATTTTTGTTGGTTTTATAATTGATAGAGTCAATTATGTTGATAGGTTCCTTAATAATAAACCAGCCCTGAATTCCTGGTAAAAATTCTTCCTGATCATAGTGTATAATCTTTGTTATATATTGCTGAATTTTTTTCAAAAATTTTTGCATCAATATTCATTAGGGAAATTGGTGTATAATTTTCTTTCTTTGTTTTAGCTTTTCCTGGTTTAGGTATCAGCATCAGATTTGTGTCATAAAAGGAATTTGGTAAAACTCCTTCTTCACCTATTTTTCCAAATAGTTTATATAATATTAGAATGAATCATTCTTTAAAAGTCTGGTAGAATTCACTCAGGAACCCATTTGGCTTTGGGGAATTTTTTGCTAGGGAGTTCACTAATGGCTCATTCAATTTCTTTTTCTAAGAAGTGGTAATGTAGGCATTCTATTTCCTGATCTGTTAATCTACGTAATTTATATTTTCCCATTATTCATTGATTATTTCTCAGATTGTCAGCTTTATTGGCATATAATTTGACAAAATATTACTTAATGATTGCATTAATTTCTTTTTCATTGGTTGTGATTTCACCCTCCTCATTTTTGTTACTGGATATTTGGTTTTCTTTTTCAAATCACATTAACCAATGACTTATTTATCTTTTTGGTTGTCTCCTAAAACAAGCTCCTAGATTTATTTATTATATCAATAGGTTTTTTTTTGGTTTTGTTTCTACTTTCAATCTGATTAATCTCACCTTTGACTTCCAAGGTTTCCAATTCGGTGCTCAATAAAGGATTTCTAATTTGTTCTTTTGCTAGCTTTTTATTTTTTAGTTGCATGCCCAATTTATTGATGTTCTCTTTTTTCTATTTTTTGATATAAGAATTTAGAGAAATAAGTTTTCCACTAAGTACTGCTTTGGCTACATCCTGTCAATTTGGGATGTTGTCTCATTGTTGTGATTCTCTTTAATGAAATTACTGACTGTGTCATTTGTTCTTTGACCTACTTTTTCTTTAGGACTAGATTATTTAGTTTCTAATTAATTTTAATCTATTTTTCCACTGCCTTTTGTTGAGGGTAATTTTTAATGCATTATGATCCACAAATAATAATTTAATATTCTGCCTTTATAAATTTGTTTTTTGAGATTTTTACACCCTATTACATGGTCAGTTTTTGTGTAGGTGCCATGTGTAACTGAGATAATGTCTATTCCTTTCTGTTTCCATTCAGTTTTCTCCAAAGGTCTGTCATATCGAAATTTTCTAATATTTTATTTCCCTCCTTTGTTTTTTCTTGCTTATTGTTTTGTTTGGATTTATCAAGTTCTGATAGGGGAAAGTTAAGGTCCCACACTAGTATAGTTTTGTTGTCTATTTCTTCCTATAACTCACTTACCTACTCCTTTAGGTATTTGGATGTATGCCAGTTATTGCACATATGTTTGGTACTGATATTGCTTCATTGTCTACAGTACCTTTTAAGCAAGATGTAGTTTCCATACTTATCCCTTTTAATTGGGCTTATTGTTGCTTTTATTTTGAGATCAGGATTTCTATTCCTGCTTTTTTATTTACTTCAGCTTAATCATAATAGATTCTGCTCCAGCCTCTTGCCTTTAGTCTGTCTGTGTTTCTCTGCTTCATGTATTTCTTATAAACAAAATATTGTACAATTCTGAGTTTCGATCAACTCGGCTATCTCCTTCCATTTTACAGGAGAGTTCATCCCATTCACATTCCCAGTAATGATTACTGCTTATGTATTTCCCTCCACCCTATCTTTCCTTCTATTTGTCCTCTCTCCTTTCACTCTTTCCCTTCTCAACAGTGTTTTGCTCCTATCTACCACTTCCCCTGATCTGCCCTTCTTTCTGTTAGTCCCCATAGATTCCTATATTCAACTGATTGTGTATTTTATCCCCTCTTTGAGCCAATAATGATGAGAGATAAGGTGCAAGTGATGCCCATCACCCACCTTCCTGTCTTCCCCTCCATTGCAACAGGTATTTTGTGCCTCCGTGTGAAATAGCTTACTCCATTCTACCTCTCCCTTCCTTCTGCACTCCATGTACTCCTCTTTCTCATCCTTTAATTATTTTCATGTCATCACCTCAAAATTCACCTTATATCTGTACCATCTGCCATATATATTCCTTCTAGCTGTACTATTAGTGACATAATTTTTAAGATTTACAAGCATCATCTTCCCATGCATGGATGTAAATAGTTTATCTCTATTGAATCCCTTATGTTTTCATTTCCCTTTTTATCTTTTTATGCTTCTCTTGCATTGTGATATTGGAAATAAAATTTTTGGTTTAATTATAGTCTTTTCCTTATGAAAGTTTTGAACTTTTCTGTTTCATTGAATGAATATTTCTTTCTTTCTTTCATATATTATGCTTATTTTTGCTAGGTAAATGATTCTTGCAGGTAATCCTAGGACCTTTAACTTCTAGAATATTATATTACATGACCTATAAATATTAATGTTGTAGCTGCCAAATCCTGTGCAGTCCTCATTGCGGCTCCCCAATATTTGAATTGTTTTTTTCTGATCACTTGCAATATTTTTCCTTGACCTAATAGTTCTGTTATTTGACTATAATGTTCTTTGTAGTTTTCATTTTGGGATCTCTTTCCTATGGTGATTACTTACTTATAAGTGAAATTTAGTATTTCTCATAATTATGAGCATAGGCAACAAACCACAGTAGTATTAGGTTTCATCAGATTGCCAATGAAGTGCATGATAAAAAAGAGGTTAAGAAATTCTGATGTAGGGGCAGCTAGGTGGTTCAGTGAATAGAGCACCGGCCCTGGAGTCAGGAGGACCTGAGTTCAAATCCAGCCTGAGACACTTAACACAAAAACTAGCCATGTGACCTTGGGCAAGTCACTTAACCCCAATTTCCCTCCAATAAAAAAGCCAAAAAAAAAAAAAAAAAAGAAATCCTGGTGGAGCCAAAATGGTAGAGTAAAGGCAGGGACTCTCCCCCAAAACCTTCCAGGTACCTTTAAAAAATGACCCTAAATAAATTCTAGATAAACAGAGCCCAGAAAAAGATGGAGTGAAACAAATCATCAGCCCAAGATAATTTGGAAGGTCAGGAGGAAAGGTCTGTTGTATCAGGATGAGGGAGGAGCACCATCCAACACAGGCTTTTCCAGCACAACCCCAGGACACAGCAAGCCAGTAACAGGTCTTGGGAGCGACTGAATCAGCAGAGGCAGTGGGAGTTCTCAGCCCCAATGGCAAGGGGATTGAACAACTGGTCAGGAGATTACAGGGGTCTTTTGCTAGTACTGAAGCTGGACTTTGGCTGTCCCAGGGAATAAGGAGCACTAGCAAACCAGAACTTGCAGCTACAGTAGAGGGGGTACTTTCCTCACAGTTCCAGGGCAAAAAAGAGTGCTTGTTATCTCACAGACCACAGCACAGGGCAGGAGAGAGATAAACACCTCTTCTTAGATCATGCTACCTTGGAAGAACTGAAAACTTACAGGTCCGTAGAAGTATCTCTGAAAACAGCTGCACAAAACATTTGAAGCTTGAGACAGTTATCCCTCCACTCTGGAACCAGAACTCTGCTTTAAAAAACAGTTAAAAATCAAGCGATAGGCTGGAAAAATGAACTAACAATGGAAAAACCCTCTGACTATAGAAAGTTATTATGGTGACAAGGAAGATCAAAACATATGTTCAGAAGACAACAAAGTCAAAGCTTCTATATCCAAAGCCTCCAAGAAAAATATGAATTGCTCTCAGGCCATAGAAGAGCTGAGAAAGGATTTTGAAAATCAAGTCAGAGAGGTAAAGGAAAAAACCCTGGTCTACATGCTCATTTGCTATTGGAGAAAAAAAAGAGGCAGTTAAATTACAAAATGCTTTACGTGTACATAAATACAGCTTCCAGTCTTATGAAAATGTCTCTCAATGGCCAGGGAGTTATTCACAAGCTATGCCTTAGTGATGCTAACACAAAAAGTGGGCCACATTTTCACTATATAACTACCACTATAACAATATTTTAAAGAAGTGATTTGGTTGATTAATTTAATTTTTTTGGTGTAATCCATTAGAAATAGAGCATAATAAATGACTGTTTCTTTAAAAATATTTTAGTCCACTTTCTCAAATCAGAAATCATGAAACCTTAACCAGTGATGTTCTTGAAAATATCTGAGCTATTTCCTTTATTTTGGGTGAATTGGGCCTAAAGAAAACTTTCTGGGATGGGGATCAGTCAGTATAATTAAAATGTACACATATGCTATTAAGCCTGAGCTATCTCATTCTTGTTTCCCTTGTATTATTTACATTGAAAAAGACTTAAAATATTCACACACACACACACACACACACACACACACACACACACACACACACACACTCACTGAACACGTGGTTTCATTAGTAAAGGAAATACCCTGGTAATTCCTTAATAAGGCAGATCTTCCACTGCTTCCCAACATTCAGCTTTAGGGAGTCGCCTGAGCATGGCAAGAAGTTAAATGACTTATCCAGGTTTACACAGAGAATATATATCAGAGGCTAGAATTGAACAGAGGAATCTAAGTCAAAAGATAAGAACCTCCCTAGGGTGCCTCTCAATTTATTGTGCAATGCTGTCTTGTTTCACAATTATCTTAAATTCTCCTCCCTCCCCACCTCAGAAAAAGAAAAAAAAAGAATGGAGACTTTGGGGACTAGTACTGGAAGTGAATTTTATAAAAAAAGTCTAGAAAGATCAAAGGGCTTTTGTGCATACTCCTTTACATAGGACAATTGGAAAGCTTTCATATGAAGTTGACTCCTATAAACTCTCGTTGCTCTTGGTTGGGGTTACCTGGCCTAAGTCCTTATGCAGGTTTATAAAATAAAACTTTGTTGGGTTTTATACCTTAAAATACCATTTTCCTTCTTACATATTTCTCAAAGGCACCATTGGATCTCCTTAAGATGTGACAGATACATAAATTCTTCATCTAACAAAAAAAAAAAGGAAATGAAATGAATTATCTAAATCTTCAAACATCATTTTTTTTAGTTCAAGATTTTATTAAAATTTGGCAATATAATCTAAATGTAATATCAACTGTGAATACGTGCTTTCTAGGTAAGAAACAAGATGTTGTGATATTGAATTTTTGAAATAAGGAAATACTTTTATGATATTATGATAAAAAAAAAACCTGTTATAACAGGGAGGAAAAATAAGGTTAAAGAGAAAAAATTTGACAGGTAAAGAATGAATTGTGGTCTGTTGACCCAAATCCAGATGGTCTGTGTGGTGTAACTTTGGCCCTGGAGTCAAGTAGTGGAAAATCAAGGAAATTTGATAAATTTAGTTTTATCACCCAGTTTCATTTGGGTTTATTCACTGAAAGCCTCCAAAAGCATTCAGCAGCAACATCACAAATGCACGGTCAAGAGTGAGTTGTCAAGAATAAATGATTTGCTTTTCCCCACCACCTCCTTACTGACCAGGTGCTTCCAATTGCATCAAATTACTCCTCCATGTGGAATGATAGCAGCTTATTTCATGTTGGAATTCTTTGCTATATAGAATCTATCTTCTCTTAAGGGGGAAACAAAAAGGAAACCCAGAATCCTTTCTGTGTCTCATTCATATCATTAAACCGGTGATCATGCATATACATACTTGTTCTAATTGGGTTCTACAAGGGTACTTGAAAAAAAGTGGTATATGTGCATGAAATAAGGCAGATGGCAGATGGTATTTCATCTAATATGATTTTTAGAAGAGCTCCTGTGTTGACAAAAAGAATAATGGGGTGGGGGAGGTCTGATACCTCTTTCCTAGATTTTATCTCCCCTCTTCTCTCCTGTCCTCCTCTGCTTTTTCTCCTTCTCTCTCCTGTGATGTTTCTCTGTCTCTATTCACCCATATGTATGTATGTGTATATATATATATATATATATATATATATATATATATATATACACACACATGTGTATATGTATATGTGTGTGCACCTGAAAATTCTGATATAAGTTGACATAACTGTTAGAGGAATTTATCTTTATTAATAAGAAAGTTTGTGATAATAAGCAGCTACTGAATGATCCTTCTGAATTATAGCAACTACAACCTAGAAGCAGCATCTTTTCTCCCACAGGAGGCAACTCCTTCTCTAGAGTCATTCTCACTTTTCACAAGCTCAAGAGTTTGATCATATTGAATTATTTGAAGAAATAAAAAGATAAATTTCATAAAACTAATTTTAATGATGTCTAAAAAGTAACATTCAAGTCACTGTTATTAACCATAGCACTTGTGTGACTCTCCTTTGTCTGTATGTGTCTATTTGCACCTCTATCTGTCTCTCTCCCTCTCTCTCTATGTCTCTGGACCCTCTCCCTGACAAGGATAATTGTCTTCTTGGATACAGTGTTTTAAAAGCTCATGCTGCCTTTAAAAATCCTTTGGTATATCAGATTGAGAACTTCAAGAATATGAATGCTTTATGAATGCAAGGGATTTATTTTTAGTAAATCATTCCTTCTTCAGCAATTAAAAATCAGTCCACATATATGCAAACATTAGATACAGTTTTTTAATTTAGTGTCTGGATCTACTGTACACATGGCTCCAAATATTATATATTTGGAAATTTGGATCCATTTAAAAATTAAACTAATTTTCCCACATGTAGATGTCTGAGATCATGAAGACAGAGTAGAGATCAGTATGTATATATATATATATATATATGTATATATATATATATATATATATATGTGTGTGTGTGTGTGTGTGTGTGTGTGTGTGTGTGCATAAGTATATATATATATATACACACACGCACATATATATATATGTATACATATATATACACACACACACACACACACACACACACACATATATACACATATATCAGTAGAGATATTAAGTTAAGTTACTTTTAAGTTGGTTACCAATGAGTTTGTTTGATCTGTGGAGGAAATTTCCATATAGGGAGTTCCCTACATTGGTGAAATCACAAGGCAGACGCCCCACTCCCACATAACAATGTAATCTTATTGAATTCATGCAATATTTTAACTCTTTGAATCTCGGTTTTTTCATCCATCAAATGGGGGTCATAACAGCACCTACATAACTCTTTGTGAAGATAAAATGAGATAATGAAGAAATTGGTATAGTGTCTGGTACATAGTAGGCACTAAATAAATGCTATTATTGTAATTATCATTATTATATCTAAAACACTTTGCAATCCTAAAAGTATCAGAAACACTTTGCAATCCTAAAAGTATCAGTTAAAAAACAAAATGCCATATAAATACACAATAATAAAACATAAAAATAGAGCTCTGAATTTTTGTTAGCCCAATGAAACATTTTGAAAGATCAAGATCCTTGTTCCTATAATAAATGAATGTTTTCGTGTTTCTACCTCCTCCACATTTTGATAACTGTACTTTACAGATGTCTTAACAATGAAAGATTCTTTGAGTCGATGCTTTATCTACATGTCTATGTAGGTCTCTGGCTTGAAGCTCCATCTCCTTTAAAAATGTGTGTGTGTGTGTGTGTGTGTGTGTGTGTGTGTGTGTGTGTGTGCGCGCGCTTATATATACATATATACGGTCCAAAAAGATCAAGGAGAAATCACCAATGGGAAAGTTACAAAACAGTTTGCTTAAATCTCCCTCAATGTATTGATAGTCTCTAGACCTATAACAGAAGGGGGAAAAAGTATTACATGCTTAGTTCCAGAAATTCTCCATTTCCATTATTGCTGGAAAAGCCATCTAAAAAGCACTTGAAGTTGATGATGTATGTTGTTTACTCTCTTGAAAAAAACATCCTCTCCAAATAGGGGGAAAGGTTAGAAATGATTTGTACTGCATTGATCAATTTATCTGAGTTGTCTTTCGACAGATTGTGTTAATGGAGCTTCATTTTCTTTTATTCAGTTGTCGGCCAATTTTTTGTTGTCTCTTAAAAAGATCAATGAACATGTCTCACCGTCTTTTCACAGACCAAGACTATTTTCCCCTTAAACTTTAAAAGACTTTATTTTTGTTGGTAATAGATTTTTGTCCCCCCACCTTTTTTATGCTTGTAAACCCCTGTGGTGAATTTTCTGATGTCTGTCTAATCTTTTATATCTCTTTGTAGTTTCTGCTTCAATAGCTTGAATCTCTCTCTCTCTCTCTCTCTCTCTCTCTCTCTCTCTCTCTCTCTCTCTCTCTCTTTCTCCCCCCTCCCCCTCCCTCTCCCTCACCTTCTCCCTTCCCCTTTCCTTCTCCCTCTCTCTTCTAGTATTCATGGTCCCACAGATATCTTACAGGCTTAGCACTTTCCGACTCTTCATGGTCAAATTGACTTGGAAAGAAACTCTTCACTGATAGTGTCCACCAATGTAAGGGGAAACAAATAGAATAAGCATTTGTTATGGTGAGAACATTGTGCCCAAGATACTTGTTTTAGAAAAAAAATGGTTAAGTCTTTTACCAAGGCTTAGAGGTTAGGGTTAGGTGGACATAGTTGATTTTCTGTTAATTTGGGAGAGGAATATATATTGCCAAAGTCTCATCTTTGTTATTTTTCTACTTTTAAAATATTTCTAAATAAAATAAAGTCTTATTAATTGAAATAATAATTTTATATGTCAAATGGTCTAAAAAAAGAAACCTTAAGGACAAAGATGACATAAAACGAAATCTTTCTCCTTTGACTTCTGTACAAGCATAGCAAATTCCCAGGACAAACTCTTAGCAGGGGGCAATAGCCATCACCAAGCGAAGTTCATTGAGAAGAATAAGGACTAAAGACTGCCAGAATTAGCTCTGGATACTGTAACTCAAAGGGATGTTGGCATCTTCACCACACTGTATGAGTTGAACTGAAAGTGTACCCTGTTTTCTTCCACCATGTATCCTACATTTCTCTAAGCCAGGTTTTCTTGCTTGCCCTTTGGATCCTGATGTTGCCCCATTATTGATCTGTGTGCAAAGACCATGAATTCTATTTCTCCGGCTCATGCTTGTTATCTAGTGTTGATGTTGGATTCTTTCTTCTTCAGTGGACCACCATTTGCTCCTGTGACCTCACTTTCAGAGATAATACTGTGGTAGATTTCACTAACCAGACTAGGTTGATTTATATTGTCAGTCCTTCCAGGACTCAGGACATTTTCCAGCTACCACTCCCTGGTAGATCTGTCCCCAAGATCCATGGAGATTCTATATCATACCCTTTCCCTTGAAAGAAAAATCACATTTTTCCCTCTCACTAGGGAAAAGTGTGCTCAAATGTTTCTCCTTTCTCCTCTTCTTCTTCTTCCCCTTCTTCTTCTTCTTCTTCTTCTTCTTCTTCTTCTTCTTCTTCTTCTTCTTCTTCTTCTTCTTCTTCTTCTTCTTCTTCTTCTTCTTCTCCTTCTACTTCTTCCTCTTCTTCCTTCTCCTCCTCTTCTTTCTCCTCCTCCTCTTCTTTCTCCTCCTCCACTTCTTTCTCCTCCTTTTCCTTCTCTTATACCTCCTCCTCTTCTTCTGTTGACAATTAGGTGGTAAAGCAGATAGAGTGCTAGGTCTGGATTCAGAAAGACCTTAGTTCAAATCTGGCATCAGGCACTTACTAGATGAGTGACACTGGGCAAGTCACTTAACCTCTGTTCACCTCTGTTTCCTCAATTGCAAAATGGAGATAATAAAAACATCTACTTCACAGAAATGTTGTGAGGACCAAATAAGATAATAATTGTAAAATACTTAGTGCAGTGTTAGTACTCAGAAGGTACTTGATAAATGAATGCTCTCTTTTTTTGTAATGATAATAGTATGTAGTATGCTATTATTAATAGAGACTCAAAGTCTTGTGTATTCGCTCATATCATTCAGCTAAAATAAAAAAATCAAATAACCTAAAATTGCTTATTGGACACTTTTGGATTTCTAATATTTAGTTTTCTTTGATGTTCTTTAACTCATTCCTTACACCTATCTGTTTGTATATCTATCTATCTATCTATCTATCTATCTATCTATCTATCTATCTATCTCTATTTGTGGTAAGAGACCTGGATGTAACTTCATGGTAAATTATTTCTGCATTACTTAAACTTCATATTAGGTGGCTCTAATTTTAATTATTATATATAATAGGTAACATTATGTACTGATAGATGTTTAGATCTGATTGTAGTTGTCTGTATTTGAGTTTGAGGCTGATGTATTTGAACAATATGAATGTTGCTGTTTTCTTCAACTGAGATAGACTTCTAATATAGCCCAAGTAGTGAAAATGCAACATTTTGGTATTTTCCT
Source organism: Gymnobelideus leadbeateri (assembly GCA_011680675.1). Lineage (NCBI taxonomy): Eukaryota > Metazoa > Chordata > Mammalia > Diprotodontia > Petauridae > Gymnobelideus > Gymnobelideus leadbeateri. The sequence continues at coordinate 634,461 of WOXC01009206.1, forward strand.
GAGCAGAAAGTTAGTAAATAATTCCCGTTGGTTCAAACACAATCCCTAAAAATATATCTCCAAGCCTATATGTGAAGTGCTAATCTTTATTCTGAGCTCTAACCCTAGTTTACCAAGTCCCTATGCCTGGAGTTGCTATAGGCATCTCATGCTCAATCGCACCAACTGGAATTCATTCCCATTTTCCCTAAATCTGGTCCTTCTTAAAATTTTTCTTTTTCTGTTTTGGAAACCATCATCCTTAATTACTCAGCTTAATGATTTTTGGAAACATTCTTGACTGTTACCTCTCTGTATTGCCTCAAATTTAATCAATTGTCATCTTGTTGATTCTACTTCTCACATATACATCCCTTCTCTCCACATGCACAGCCATTATCCTACTTAACATCTTCAACACGTTTTTCATAGACCATTATAATAACCTCTTAATTGTTCTTCCCAATTATAGTCTCTCACTTTTCTAAAACATCCTTCATGTATCTTTGAAAATAATCTAAGCATGTCTAAAGATGTCATATCCATGAACGGGGCGGGGGGGATCCTTCAAGAGTATTCTATTACTTCTAGTAGAAAACACAAACTTTTTCTTACCTTAACATTTAAGATTGT